>VWZV01005944.1:196581-355357 GCA_013397155.1 Irena cyanogastra
ACCCACAGCGAGAGGGGCTGCGGGAGCCCCCCGGCTCTGCTCCCCGCCCCGAAAGGCGCCCAGAAACATCTCTAGCAGCTGGACGCGAGCATCTTAAAGGTCCTCTCCAACCTCAAACCATCCTACGATTCTACCTCCCCCTCTGCATATCTATTTAAAAAATAGACATAAATAGATATACATGTACACTTACATACATATGCGTGCATTAAAATAAAAAAGGAAAGTATAAACAGCCCCTCCGCCCTCAAAAAAAAAAAAAAAAAAAGAAAAAAAAAAAAAGAAGCCCTTAANTCAGGTATCAATTAACACCCTTGTTATCAGAGCCCGTCATCTCCTCCTTGGTCAGTGTTACACCCAGAAACAAGGCGAACAGGCCTGAAGTGAGCACCCACTTGGTTAAGCCCTACACCGCCCAGGGATGGGGACCCCCCAAAGAGCTACTCCAGGCACCTCCAGGAGTAGTCAGCAAGGAGAGGCTCCGGCCAGGCAGTGCAACTCCAAGTGCCAAAGCAGGGTTTGCTCTGGAAGCCATCGGTCCCCTTCCCACTTCTCCAGCCCCCCTACCTCGCTGCTGTAAGCAAGCATTGAGAGGAAAAAAAAAAAACAAAAAAAAAAACCAAAAACAAATCCTCGACAACAGACCGGGATGTCAGACAGGGGACACAGGGCAGTGGACAAGGGGCATCCAAGCGGTGCCTTGCCTGCCAGGGTGGGGCCGGACTCACTTCCAAGACGAAAAAGCATCCCGTGGAATGGAAACCAGAGTATTTAAAACACGAAACCAGCAGCCTGCTCGGGCATATCTCGCTGGCCCCGAGCGCAGGACAGAGGGACTCTTGCCAGCCAACCTCGCGCTGCCGGAGGCTGTTTCTAACCGGGACAAACCTGGTTTGCAGGGAAACCGGGATACGCCGCCTTTTGCTAAATTAGCCGCATGTCTGGATGCATTATTTCAAGAGAAACTTTCTCAGGAAAGGCAGCCTCTCCAGCCTGGACAGAATTTACACCCTAAAATAACTTCCCGGGCGGCGGGGGCAGCGGTCCCCGGCGCGGGGCCAGGGCGGCCGGGTGCCGGCTCCTGGCCAGCTGCGGGGCGGGGGGCGCGGAGCCGGCCCCAAATGGCCCGCGTTTGCTGAGCGCCTCCTGCTCTGCGGCGGGCGGCACGGCCTCCCCTCCCCTNCCTTAAGGCACCTCCTAGACAGCAAGTCGCAATGCTGGGGGGCAAGGAGGATAAACCCAGGCGCAGGCAGACGAGCCATATTGCAGCCCCCTTATCTAAAGGCTGGGGAGAGCTCAGCCCCCGCTTCCCGCCGCCCCCGTGCTCACCCAGAAGATGAAGTTGAAGACGAAAAGGAGGTATTTGATGCACTTGGTGCAGCCTTCCACTCCCATGGCGACGGCTCTCCCAAATCTGTGCTGCCTGGCTGACCGGGGCGGCGGCGGGCGCAGAAAACCCGCCCCGCTCCCGCCCCTGCGCCCCGCCCCGGAAACGCCTCTCGGACACGCCCTGGGCACGCCCCTGGACACGCCCCAGGAACGGGGGGCTGGCGGACGCACTCCCCTCGCCTTCCCGAAACTGGGGGGTCGCCTGCTGTTTCCCTCTTTCTTTCTTCTTTTTTTTTCTTTTCTTCCTTTTTTCCCCCCTACCTTTTCCATTTCCTATTTTTTCCTAACTCCTCTTTTTCTTTTTGCTTCCCGCCTTTTTTCTATTCTCCTTCTCTCTTCTCTTCTCTTCTCTTCTCTTCTCTTCTCTTCTCTTCTCTTCTCTTCTCTTCTCTTCTCTTCTCTTCTCTTTTCTCTTCTCTTCTCTTCTCTTCCCATCTTCCTTTTTTCCTTTCCTCCCTTTTTCTCTTCTTTCTTTCATCTTCACTCATTTTTTTCTCATCTCTTCCTCCCATTTTTCTTCTTTTCCCGTTTTTATATGTGCTCTTATTTATTTCCCTGTTTTCCCATTCTTCTCACTCTCCAGGGGCAGCTCACAACAAAGTTTTCTACACACAAGTAGGAGCCACGGGGCAGATGTTGGGGGGCTGTAGGAACACTGCCTCCCAAACCTGACCACCATCCGTTAAAACTCACTGCCACTTCCTAAATATCACCAGGCAGCCTGGGGTGCAGGGAGAAACCTCTGTGAATAGGTTACAGGAGGTTTTGTATTTCTGTACAGAACAGTTTGAGGGTGCATTCTTGAGAAGATCCCACCTCCCTCTCCAAAAAAAGAGAGCAAAGGTCTTTTGCTTTAAAACTATCAGTTTGAAATTCAAAGAAGCATTTCCTCATTTCCCCTTCTTATTTTATCTCTAAATGTGCTCTGCTGAACAGTTTTTATCTAAGCTTGTGGCTTCAGTACTGAAAGCAATTGCATCAAGTTCAGTAGAACCACTCTGGAGGTTTTCCTTTAGTTATTGGCTAACAAGAGCATCAGGGGGGTTTCAGGGCTGCCCACCAAAGAGATGTCCCCCTTTTTTCTTCTTTTTTTCCATTTCTTTTTTTCCTTTTCCTTCCCCACTTTTCCCATTTCCTTTGTTTCCCCCCCTAACTCCTCCTTTCCTTTTTTCCCCTTTTTCCCCAAAAAAATAAGAAAAAAAAGTCACACATATCAACAGGCTTGGCAATTTTAGTTAACCCCCTCCCCTCTCAAAGCTACACAGTAGGAGCACGATGAAATTTCCCAAGCTTTCGGCTGAGACCCACTTTGGGCCACTCATCCTTAGAAACATAAATTGCTCTCACCCCGTGTTATGCTTCCAGGAAGCTCATTCACTTCTCCAGGGGCAGGGTGATAATTCACACAACCAGAGCATAGGAGGATGCCTGGAAAAGGAATCAGTGAGCAGCTCCAGCCAAGGTCGGCACCTCACTGAGCTAAATATGAACCTGGCACCCACCCACAGCGCCGTGTGGGGAAACCTGCCCTCTTCCTGCCTAGATACTTATCTCCAGTGAAGGATTTCAGAGAGCAGCTTCTGAACCAAGTATTTGCACACTCTGATAGTCTTCCCAGCCATGCATCCCACAGTCAGGAATGAGCTGTTAGCTATCACACATTTCCTACACATGTATGTTGAAATCAAGTCAGCTTCTTCCAAAATCATCCCATTGCCCTCAGGGATGAGTTGGTCTGGGGCTTTGTCATGTTCATCAAAACTTTCTGTGTCCCTCCCATGCACTACACGGCAGCAGGGACCAGGAATGAATAGAAGTTGGCTCCGTTCCCTAATTACTTATGCTGAGTATGTCCCCGATTGTGGGCTTGCCATGGATTCATAACCCCTTTGTCTCTAAGCCACATTCACTCATCCAGACTTACCAACAAAGCTGGAGGTTCACCAGGCTATTTATGCATGTAACTGCTGTCCCGAATTATCAGCATGGCCCATCTGGTTACGGCAATAGCTGTAATCCTGTGTGGCTCCTGCTCATCTGCTCATCACTCCGAATGATAACGGCAGGATCCCAAAGCTGCTCACTTGCTCCATCACAATGTCCCACAATATCTTCTTTTCTGCACCTCTGTCCTTTACAGCTATAAATAGTAAAACACCCCCACCACCAACCCCCCCCAAAAAAGACAGAAAAGAAAAGAGAGAAAGAAAAAAAAGTAGAGGTCGAAAATGGGAGACTGTACAGACCAAGAAGCCTCTTGTGCACTTGGGCAGCTGTTCCCAGAAAACCTCTCAGAGATGCTCTTTGGAGAGTCTGTGAGTGGGAGAGGAAGGAGCCAGCAGCAGTAAGCCCTTCAGCAGCAGCAGCCCCACTGCCCATGCAGGAAAATGACTCTCAAATCAACTTTTGTGCACTGGAGAGCAGTGCGATCACTGCCACAAGGTTGGCATTGAAACTGCTTCCAGGGAGCTTAGGATTGCCTTTTTTTGTGTTATTTTTATCCCCCCACTGTGGATTTTCTTTTCTTGCTTTCTGCCCTTTTTTCCTCCTGTGTTGAGGAGTGAAGGAAAATGGAAAACAAGAAATAAACTGTTTTGTACCCTCCAAAAATTGTATTAGGCGACAATTTGATTTGGAGCCAACAGAGTTCTGTTTCTGTGACCTTCCTTAAGGTTCTGTTGGAGCACATGTTGCTCAGGGAGAGCTGTGGCCCTGGCAGGGGTACAGTCCCACCATCTCCTACAACAAGAAGGTCCCAGCTACAGCCTAAAGCCTACTGGGTTTAAACTGGCTATGCCAACAAAAGTTGAAAGTGGAAAAGTATTTCAAGCTTTGTCTTTTCTTGTTGTTATTTTAAGCAGCTCATCTGGGTATATTTGAAAACTTTGGCCTACAGGTACAGGAAGAAAAATGCCATCATCATAGCACAGTGACAAGATAACAGATACTGTTTCCCAAGACTATATGTGATTTCAGGTGTTGTGTACTCATTTCTCATGTTTCGTACTCATTTCTCACACTGCGTTACTTTCTGTACAGCTTATCAAGTACCACACCTACCTTTCAAAGGCTCTCGGTGGCTTTACCAGCTCTTTATAAATAAGTAGAGCTAATTTGCAAAAATTCAGTTGGTGTCTGGGTGTCACATGCCAGTACTGAGTGTGAGTGCTATGAATAGGGCTGATGACTTCCCTCTTCAGGAGGAAAAGCTGGTTCAAGTGCTCAGGGCTGAAGTAGTTCACAGAGCAGCCAGCTGCAGGCAGGGCTGTGAGGAAGCTACCTACCTCTCCCCAAGCCTTTCATCCCAGAAAGGAAAAAAACAAAAGAAAACCTCTAAAAATGTTTTTTAAAAAATTCCCCAAACCCCAAATTAAAAAAATAAACCCATCCCCAAGCAGCTATTTGAATGTGCTTCTGCAGTTGGGTTTGCTGGCAGAGTGAAGCAGCTGAGAGCAGAGGCACTTGCAGTGGTTTTTTCTGCCTGTTTGGCTTGGGTTATTGGGGTTTTTGTGAACCTGTTTATAAAAGCCAGTGTCATGCCTGTGGGTTTTGGCACCTCTGGGTATGACTCACCAGAGTCTGTTAGAACAGATGCTGCCTCCCAGTCCGAGTTTAGCAGAACATCCCTTACCAGAGGGACTCAGCAAACCCAATCCCTGGGGCTTTGAGCCTGATTATCCCAGAGACATGCCCACCTGCCTCTCAGCAGCTTCCCCTTAAAACTCCTTTTGTTTTATAAAAAGTGAGGGAGAGGGATGAGGGGAGAGGACAGACACACATCCTCCCCTGCTCTTACACAGGCCTGAAGAGCTGGCAACCAGGACGTGAACTGATCACCATCAAGGCAGGCTCTAAACACCGACTGACCAGGGTCTCTGGGAGATTTGGGAGAGCAGAGGGGAATCCTTTATCCCTTGGGGACCACAGGATGGCTGCTGATGTCATACTCTGGCTGCATGCTTTGGGCTTGCATGACAATCCCCCTGCCCTCCTCAGCCAGCTCAAAACTGATGGATAAACCATGGGGAAAAAAATGCACATAATTTTGCTGGTGAGGTCCTAGTTAGCTTTTAACCACTACTTCTTACTTTTATTGCAAAATACAATAGAAATAGCCTGAATTTTCAATTTACCTCTGGTGGTAAAACACAAACAAACAACAGCAGCATCACCAAAGATCTTTAAATAGGACATCCTGGACATGTGTGATAAACTCAGAAATTCGTTCTGTGGGAGGCTAATAGTCCCAGAGCACTCAGGGGTAATTTCCTTGGCAGCCAACACCCCACAATGCTGCTTTTCAAGGAAGACACTTGAGAAAAGGCACAGTGCAGTGTATGTACTGGCCTAAGGAGCTCCATCACCTCAGGAGAGACCCATCTACACCCCTGGGGATCCAGCCAACACCTTCATTTTGAGTAGAAAAAAACAATATGAGGAATCTAATGTCTAAGGGGATATTTTCAGAATACCTTTTCTGTGCCCCAGCAGGAGAGGATGGTGCCTGCTTATCCAAAAATCCTCATGCCCATCTTACAAGCTGACTTGAAGCACTGTGACAGTGCAGGGGGTTGCTCTTGCCTTGCAGTCTCGGGGGAGAGAGATGCAGCAAGCAGAGACCTGTAGCTGAGCCTGAAGTTTCTGTTTCTAATAAACTCAACAAATGGTTCCCATCTGCCTGGCCTGTCTCTCTGCCATCTTTAAATATTTATATCAATGTATCTATGGTGATAGGTCAGGTTATATAAGGGGGGTGGGGGGGGGGAAGGAGAGCATCAGCTCCTGCTGGAGCTCCAGCCAAGGGAGTGAAAACCCAAGCAGGTTTCCTATCCAAACAACGCTCTCTCTTCTTAGCTCATGAAGCCAGAAAGTGAACATTCGTTTTTCTCAGGGCATCAGAGAAGACTGAGCCACAGCTGGGCTGAGCTGTGCTTTGGGAGGTGCCAGAGCCCAGCCCATCAATGTAGACAGCTCTTATTGTATAATCAATGTATAATTCATTAGTAGGTGAATAAAGACTGGAATAGTTTATTGCTGATGTAACAGGGCTGAAAAGAAACCTGTGAGCAAACTGCTGCACACAGGGGTTAAACAGCAGCACTTAGTGATGCTGAGGGGAGATGGGGGATTCTGTCTTGGGATAATATAAACAACGCAGCTAGCTGATTGCCCGTGACTTCAGGGTGAGCAACACAGGGATATGCATCTTCCTGCCAAGAAATGCTGGGAAGGAACTCTCTGCTTGCTGGGGTCTAAGGGAATAGCCACTAGAAGACAGCAGGGCTTTAGCTGTTGGTGGGCACCTCCAGCCTCGTCTGAACATATTTCTCCCAAGATGCGCCACTTCCTTGCAAACTGAAGAACCACCACATATATCCATCCCTTCCAAATAAAGAGGTGGGTTTTTTTTCCCCCCTTGACCCTCCTGGCAGGAATAGATATGCAGTTTGTCTCCAGGTATAAATCTGTTTGAGGGACTCCCAAATGCTAAGTGATGAAGGTAGCAGTAGTTTTGTGCTGCAGGTGAGAGGGATGGCATGGTGGGAAGTGAAGTGGGCTCATCAGCAGGCTTGCAGTCTGTTATGGGTTTGACAGCTCTGGCCAAAAGCTGCAAAGCACACAGAGCCTTCTCTGAGACTTCTCCAGAGCTCTCCCTCTTCACCCCCGGTCCCACACATTGTTACATCTCTCAGTGGACAGGTTTGATTCTTGCTGCCAGTTGCTCATTATCCCAGAAGAGGAACTACACAGTTAAGAAATGCATCACTCTTCTCCCCAACAGCATTTTACTAACAGAGAGAGCCGCAATGACACTACATGTGAAAGCTGCAGGATATGTGTGATCTAACTGTGTATTCACAGCAGCTTCTGACCTCAACTGCTTTCAGCTGTGCTGGCCAAGATCTGTGTGGGGCATCTTCCACCTCTGGCTGCATTTCTAGAGGAGAATTATAGCCAGCTGCTTTTCCAAATGCATTACTTCTGCACCTGGTTAGAAAAACATGTCTATCAACTATTACTTCCAAAAACATTTTGTGTGTCTGCAGCTTATAAAAAAAACTTTACCTTGGTAGGAGTTAGCTTCCTTACACTCCAGCACTGCAAGGGTCCACCCAGATTTGCCAGCTTTTAAGGCTTTGGAAGGACTTGCTCAGCAGTGTCTTCTCTAGGAGCATGCTGCAGGCATCAATCCAAGCTGCATAGTGAAGGGGTTGCTGCATGAGGAAGTTGTATTTCAAGGACAGTAGGAACTCACAAACACATGGTCAGAAGGGCAGGAAATAGCAAACCAGTTTAGAGTCAAGACAGCACACCACAAGGCTGAAAGAGTCTCACTTTC
Source organism: Irena cyanogastra (assembly GCA_013397155.1). Classification (NCBI taxonomy): domain Eukaryota; kingdom Metazoa; phylum Chordata; class Aves; order Passeriformes; family Irenidae; genus Irena; species Irena cyanogastra. Next base: position 204,311 of record VWZV01005944.1, read on the forward strand.
CTCACCACCAAATCCATTTAGAGAGTTATAGTATTATTTAACCTGTGCTTTCCACAAGTGCTCTAAGCATCATCCACTGCCATCAGAGCAGGAGCTGGGAAAGCTCCTCTGGCTCATAAGCAAGCTGTGGTCAGTCCCGCCATGAGCATATGGTGAGGCCCATGTAGGGTCTCTATGGAATTTAATGCTCCCATTGGCAGAGCAGTGCCTGAGCAGTGCATGGGCAGCGAAAGGTGGAGAGCAGCACAAAAGGTGCTTGCTGCTGCCATGGGCTGATGATCCCCAGCCCCATAGGCTTATAGGTAGCCCCAAAGGTGGCCACAAGAGGCCAGAGAAACCTGGCCTTATGCTGGTCCCTCTTCCTGTGGCCTCAGATAGAGCTGGGGGGTTGTCTAAAGTAAAAGGAAAAAGGTAACTCATGAGCAGAAGCTAACGCATGCTCAGAGACAGGCAGACTGCAAGTGCCTAGATGATCTTAGTGGAAATAACTGGTAATCGCTACAACTTAATTGACAAGTAGCTGGAGCCAATTCACAACTAAAAATTTGCACCTTTGGTCTGAAAAATCTATTTTTTTTTCTCCCATATATGTCTACATAAATAGGATTTCTTTCCTAGCAGATTGTGAGTGTTGACATGCTTTTAACAAACAGCTTCCTCTAGAGCAAGCCCCAGGAAGGCTCACTGCTCTGCAGGTGTTTCCTTGTCTGGCCGCCGGCTTGAATCTCCAATGCTCAGCTCCATGCTCTTCTCCCAACAAAATTTTTCTCTAGCTCTTCCCATCACTGTGTAAATCTTGGCACCACTTCTCAGTAAGTTCCTAGGGTTTTGCTCTGGTCACACAAGAGCTGTAATTTGCCCCTAGCCAGCAGAAAATTAGGGACTAGTAAGTGCAAAAGCATTCATTGTAGGACAAGGATTTTTTGTTGGCAGAGGTGTAAAAACACTGTTTAACACTCACCCACCCCGCAGGTTCCATCCAGCCATCCCTCAGTGCTGCCACTTCTACAACTGTGAACAAAACATTAACACTGCACATTTCTGTAACAGGTTTCTAAAAATCAAGAGGCTGAAGGTATCTGCTTTTCTGCTTCTGAAAATCACAGCAGGATGCCATCGCAGGGTGGCAAGAGCCCCTGCTGCTACACACAACACAAACTCTGGGAGAAGAGCATGTCCAACCGGGCACAGCTCTGTCACCTCCTTGTTGAAGGTGCTGCTCCTTGCAGGGGAGCTCCAGCAGCCAGTGAAATGGGAATAAAGCTCACGAGATGACCAGTGGCTGGACACGCTCTTCTCCCAGAGCCTGTGCTGTGTGTAGCAGCAGGGGCTCCTGCCACCCTGCGATGACATCTCTCTGTCATTTTCAGGAGCAGAAAAGCAGATACCTTCATCATACATATGCTACTCCTGTCCATAACTACGTCTTTACGTTAAAAACTGACCTGGGAAGGTGGAGCACCTAAAGCTTCAGCAGTCTTGGTGGTGATGCTTTAACAGAGATGTTTGTATCTATTGATGAGGCTTGAGCAGGTAACCCACACCAATGACATTGACTCCACCAATTTGTCTATTATGTTTTTTGACATGGTAGAAGATCAGCAGTTACTAGCCAATGCAGAGCAGTGTGCAAGACCTGACTATCTAATCCTTAAAAAAGTGAAATCATAGACATTTCTTCCATATAAATACTCTGGTCATTACAGCTTAAACATGTCCTTAAGCATTTTTTCTGCTTCTGCTTGCATTACTCTCTGAGAGGTGCCAGCCTGCTGGTCCACCACCTGGCTGAGTGTGGGACAAGGCTGATGAGCTGCTCCTTTTCCTCCAAAGGACAAAAGTCATTCTCTTCCTCCAGCACACTGCTGGGACAGGCAAGCACAAGCTGCCTGAGGAATATCTCTTCCCAGCACTGAAAGAATTACTGAGTCCCCCCCCATGATGTAAACCCCCAAGAAATGCAGGCAGCTTCATGCATGGCACAAAAAAAGAGGAGGAATGATGGCCTTTTGCAAGAAATTCATCTTTATTGAAGCAACCATGAGTCACATGAGCTGCCAGCTGGCCTGAGGAGTAACAATAGCAGTAGCCTAGCAGTAGCAGCTGGAGCTCACAAGGGAGATTGTCTCTTCCCAGAGACCAATATATGTGACGATACATATACATGTATCAGTGAATACTTCCCCACTAGAAAGTGCATATGCTGGGAAGTGCATATCATAATTCCCTGCCAGACTGAGGTGTATTGATGACTGCCAGGAGGTAGCTTGAATATACACTGGGACAGTTTGAACTTCATCCTGCTTCCAGTGAAGTCAACAGTGAAACTCTGCTGGTTCCAAGGGCATGGAATGAGAAGTGACAGCCCTCCCTCAGCCCTTCACAACACAACCCTTTCCAATGCAAGGTATTGGCAGGGCCAGGACTTGTCCTGAAAATCAGCACAGGGTTGTCCATGTTTATTTCAGTAAACAATTGCTACTTACAATTTTTCATGCCTAAAAGCCACTACGTATGAGAGGAGTGAAAGCTGTTGCTGGTTCAACAGATATTTCACACAGCCATATAATTTACAGCAGGTGCTACATGTATTGCAATGATGGGTTTCAGCTCAGAAGGCTCTGCCTCCCCGACATGAAGGCAAAGCACGCCAGGGAGCTGTTGTTTCAGTTAGATTGACAGCCTTTTACAAATTCTGTTTATTATTGATAAGGCAATGTAAAAAGGACGTGGAGTTGGACATTGTATTGTTTGACCTGGCTGGAGATCAGTCCTGTTCTCTTACAGATTTAAACTTCTGTTTGTGTGTGTAATATCAAAGTCCTTTTACCACAAGAGCACAGTGGGTTAGTAAAGCCTGATAAACATAGAGCTGGGGATGGAAGTTACAGAATCACACAATCAGCCAGGTTGGAAAAGACCTTGGAGATCACCAAGTCCAACCTATGACCTAACACCACCTTATCAACTAAACCATGCCACTGAGTGCCACGTCCAGTCTTTTTTTAAACACCTCCAGGGATGGTGACTCCACCACTTCCCTGGGCAGCCCCATTCCGATGCCAAATCACTTCTTCTGCGTGAAGAACTTCTTCTCTGTGAAGAATTTTTCTCTAATGTCTAGCCTAAACTTCCCCTGGCACAGCTTAAGACTGTGTCCTCTCATCCTGTCACTGGTTGCCTAGGAGAAGAGACCAACCACTACCTGGCTACACCCTCCTTTCAGGCAGTTGTAGAGAGTGATAAGGTCACCTTGAGACTCCTTTTTCCAGGCTAAATAATCCCAGCTCTCTCAGCCGCTCTTCGCAGGGCTTGTGTTCTAGACCCCTCACCAGCCTTCTGGTTCTTCTCTGAAGGTGTTTGAGCATATCAACATCCTTCCTAAATTGAGGGGCCCAGAATTAGACACATGACTCATGATGTGGCTTAACAAGCCCTTGTGAAATCAGTGTGGCATCAAGATTTAGGAAGCTGACTAAATCCTAAGAAATAAAAAAAAAAAAGTTGTAATCCATTAGCAAAGAGGAATAACAGAGAAATATGTCCTTCTTTTGGTCAGTTGTTTCAAAGCTCATTCATTACTTTCTGACTTTTTGTCCTGATCTCTACCAAAAGTTCTATAAATCTGGCAACGTTTGAGAACGGGAAAACCAGCTGACAGTCACTGGATGCCTATGTACCCCAGCATGATCAGAAACATGCCCAAAGTTAATCATTGCAAGTGTCCAGGCTGGGAGAGCACATTTCCCATCAGTGGTGACACACTTTCTGTCATTCATTTACTGATAGCGCAACACTGATCCTGGTCTGCGATCCAAAGCCATCTTCCTAGAAACATTGCATCTTTGGGGGTCACAGGGAACTGCTCACATGACAGCACAAGAGAAGTCTGGTTTAATGCTGTGATTTTTGCTGGGCTTTTCTCTCCGTTTGGTTGTAAAGAACTCCTTGTGTCCTTCTTGTGGAGCCACAGCCCATACATCTCCCATTGAGGGACTCTGCATCTCTGAGCCCAGTAGTAGTGCAGGAAAGGGAAATGTGTGACACATATCCCACCACCTGACCCCACGCAATACCTTCTCAGGGCATTTTGTGGGTGACTTCAGACATCTTCCTGTGCCAAGAGCTGGCTCTGACTGGTAGGGATGCCCAGGCATCAGGTTTCTATCTCTCTTGCAGGACGTATTTGCCTTTCCGGTACAGGTTGCTGCTGAAGTGGTTGGAGAACCAGAGGAATGAAGTTAGGATCATCCCATAAACCTAAAAGGAAATAAAGAATGTAACTGATTATGATGCTCCATCTGTGCAAATAAGCAATCATAAATATTGCCTGTTGTCACATTTTCCTGAGGAGAGCTGGTTTTCAGTGAAGTGCTGAACATCATTTCTGACATGGGAGTTTAAAAAAAAGGCAACACATGGTTAAAACATCTGATTGGAATTAGCATAGCACAGCTCAAACCTAGCCCTAAAAATACCAAGAAATAAGATAAAACCAGGAAATTCAGATTTCAATTCCTGCCACAGAACATTCCTCTATGCAAACAAACATACCTCTCTCATAATAGTAGCCTTTTGTAAAGGTACCATAGGGAGAAAAAAACACAACAGCTATGTCTTGTTTGAAGAAAAAACCCCAACAAAACAAACAAACAGACAAACACCGAAACCAACCCCAAACAGTTATGAATGCAGAGGACAGTGAACTTCCTCTCTATTGTGATACTCTGCCTGGTGTATCACACATCAGCATTAACACAGGCAACACATTCAAGGTAAGGCTGCTGTGGGAAGGATAATGAGGGCTGTAACAATGTGCTCTTTCTTCAAGTATACCCTAATGCGCTAATGCCTTTATTTGCAGCTTGATCTGGGGATGTGTGTGCATTGTTGGCCAAGGGACAGTGACATCAGAGCAGCTATAGCCCTCTTTACGTGCTTCCCTTGCATCCTGCCATCACAATAGTGAACCGTGCGGTAAGATTTCCTCTAGCACAGGCTTCAAAGACAGCTGCTTTATCTGGCTATAGCATCAAGCTGTGAAAAAAGTACATTTACTGTAGAAGTGCTCCCGCTTTTATCTGAATACAGCTGCAGTGAAATTCTCTCTATACTTGAGAAAAATTGGAAAGTGACACCAAATATTCACACGACTTTACAGCTCCACAGCAATGCCTGATGGTTTTCCTTATTTACTGCTAGCAGTATAAAACACAAATAATTTGTTCCTCTGAGTTTTATTTACGTGGAGAAGAATCTTCTAATCCATAATTGTGCCAAGGTGGACACAAGGCATCAAATAATCTCCAAATACGCTTTCAATCAAGAAAGGTCATCCCAGCTGGGGAGCAGCATGGAGATATCACAGCAGATCAAACCTGCCTTCATGGTGGAGAAAGGAGTCTCCTGGCACATGCTCTTTTCTGGTGTGCATCACCACATGTTGTACAGTCATTTTGTACAGGTAATTACAGTGATACACCTCTCCCAAGCAGTGGGTGGGCAAACAAGAAGGCTGGTTTTAATTAGTGGCCCTCTCCAGCTCCAAAGAGACCATCCCCATGCAGTCCCTGAGCCCCCTCACCACTGAAAGACATGCTCCTCTTGCAGCATTTAATTTTCTTTTGTTCTCCTCCAAATTAACTGTAGAGCCTTTCTACATGAGCCATCATCTGAAGATGATTCCACTCCTCCTCCTCATGTTACTCCTTCAAAGACAGAACCTGGGAGCCCAGACAACACACTCTTCCCCTCTCCTTTGCAGCCAGCTCCTTATGAGCCTGTGATTTACCCACACATGGCCCAAGAAGAACCTCATCAGATTTATAGAGTGGTCATTAACAGGATGAGACCTTCCCTTTCTACCCAGCTCTCCAGCTTCACTGCTGGTGCTCAGTAGCTTTCAAGACCTTCCAGCTCTGGCTGCACAAGCGACTTCCCAGGCTGATCTAGGAGGCAGCAAGTTTCGTAAAATATGAAGGCTTTACTGCATCTCCTTTTCTACCTTTGCTGCTGGCTTCCTACATAATCCACAAGCTCCCAGTGAGGTGGCATGCCTCTCACTCACAGGAGAAGTCATGCAGGCAAGCCTGAGTGGATGAAATGCAACTGCTGCTGCATCCTGCTCCCCCCTCCCAGATGCCCTGCCTTGTCAGGGCACAAAAGCCGTGCAGCGAGCCTCTTCCTGCAGGAAACCCCCTCCACCTATCAGCCTGGCCAGATTCCTGACCTTTTCCCAGTTTCCACAGTGGAGTCCACCACTGCTTGTTTCTCTGCTGCCAGCATCCAAAATTACCTGAAATTCTAGCTTCTGGGGGCTAATTTAGGATACTTTTTCTCACTGAGTCCTGCCTTTCAGGGCCAAAATGCAAACAGGACAGACACTGTTACCGTGAAGCCAGTGGCAATGCCCAGGAGTGAGAAGACAAAGTCCATGTGCTTCTTCAGAAAGTCCTGGATCTCTTGCAGGCAGTCCTGGGAAGAGAGAAACAAATACCCCTTGCAGCACAGTAGCAGCTTGGTGGGGGGCTTTATCCCCACAACAGCACTTCCACAGCCTCAGAGAGAAAAGGAGGCAAGAAAGGGGTGCAGCATTGCACAGCTGGGCAGTTCTCCCTTTTTCTGCTGCTGCAGCAGCTTGGGAAGACAAACATCTGTGCCATCTTTTCTGTTACTACAACACGCCTACAATTTTCTTGGTGTGATGCATTTTGGCCTGTGGGGGATGTGTGCTTAAGTGTGGTCAAGCAAAACCTTTTTGCTTTTCACCCATTGAAAAATGGAAAGAAGGAAATGGGAAGATAGAAAAGCAGAGCACACCGTGATGCCAAATGCATTCCTCAATGTTACTAATGAACAGCTCGATTTTGCGAGGTGCTGCAAGCATTAATATACATTAGCCTTATGCATACCAATGGCCCCACAGAAATCCCTGAGGTGTTAGCCAAGACAGCCATTTCAGAAATGCAGGAGCATGCCCTTGATGAAGGGATTTACAGAACAAGGAAAAAGCATTCAAAGCCAGGAGTGAATGTAGTGTGGCCACCAAACTCTGCGGTTTCCTGTGTCACACAAAGCACATCCTCCACTCACTTCCCCGACGAGGGAAACAGACCACTAAGTGGGAGGAGTGAGGCACCCATACGTTGCCCAGCTTTGTTCTGCTCTCCCTTGCTGCTCTGAAAGCCGAGTTCCACCCTGCTCTGGGATGTGACATTCCTGGAGGCTGTGCTTTAAAACGCTGCCCCTGCGGGCTGACGTGCGCCTGTGCATCACGTGTGCTGTTAGCACTTGACATCTTCACCTGACAACATGTTTGTATCACTGCAGCAGCGTGGTTTTTCCTAGAAACACCATATATTGATGCTGGTGGCTTCAGCTACTCTGGTGGAAGAAACATTATTGTGCAATAGATATGCTTAGAGAGCATGAAGTTGTAGCTTCAGTGCACAACGGTCTAATAGGTGGCTTCTCCAGCAGCCTCACTGAGATATTTGAAAGAGCTGGAATGAAGTGTACTTGAGGAAGCTACTACTGGGCATCATCACCCTGCTTCATGAGCTTCTCATTTTAATAACTATTTAATGCCCTGGAGAAAAAGGAATTATATCAAATTCCACATTTGCTGTTAACTGGAACACATTTTAAGTGTCAGAAATTAGTGTCATGGGGAAAAGTCAAACAGGGTTTTTTTGTGCTCTGATACATGCCTGTGATATCTCACACTCTCTGTAAGCACAGGAGATGAGCAGGAAGCTGGAAGGAAGTGACAGGCTGCAAACACAAGCATTTTGAAAGCTTTCTAGAGCAGTGAAGGAAACTGCATCTGTGGGTCTGAGACCTGCTGCTCCGCCAGGGCTCTTCCTCCCAATTCACAGAATCATAGAATGATTTGGGTTGGAAGGGACCTTAAAGATCCCATTCAGTTCCAACCCCAAGCCATGGGCAGGAACACCTTTCCCTAGACCAGGTTGCTCAGAGCTCCATTCCACCTGGCCTTAAACACTGTCAGGGATGGGGAAATCCTAAATTCTCTGGGCAACCTGTGCCAGTATCTCACCACCCTCACAGTAAAGAATTTTTTCCTATAATATTTAATCTAAAACTACTGTCAGTTTCAAGACATTCCCCCTTGTCCTGTCATTACACCCTCCTGCAAAAAGTCCCTCTCCATCTTTCTTACATCTTTCTCCTTTTCTAGAAGGACACAATTAGGTCACCTCCATGCCATCTCTTTTCCAGGCTGAACAAAAGCAGTCATTTCAGCCACTCCTCATAGGAGAGATGCACCATCCCTCTGATCATATTGGTAGCCTCCCCTGGACTTGCTCCACCAGGCCAATGTCCTTCCTGCGCTGGACCCCAGAGATGAATGCACTACTCCCATACTGTGTGCAGTGTTATTGAAACAACAAAACCCCAACAAAACAAATTCCAACCTGTTTCAACCCCAAACCATCAAAAAGCACAATTCTCATTAACACTTTAGTACCAGTGAGGTTTTGATAGCTAGAAACTAGAGGCACAACCCCACTATGGTGTGGGAGAATCCTTTCCCTTACCTGTCCTTCATTGTGCACTTGGTCGGATGGGCATGTCTGGTTCTCAACATTGGTTATGTCCCCAAAAGGAGAGTGCTTCCCACAGCAAAGGAACTGGAAGAGAGGGAGAAGTTTGCCAGCTGTTCACGAGGGCTCTCCCCTTGCTACCAGCTTGCAGCAGGAGGTGCTGGCAATGGGCCCTTTCTGGCCCAGGCAGGGCTACCCAACCAGGATGTCAAGGAGCAAAGCACGTAGGAATTAACAACTGCAGCAATGCAGGCTAAATTCAGGGGAGGTGGATAGATCTGCCTCAAACTTGCTCATGCTCCCCCAGGACTGCTGCCTGGGAGCATGGCCAAGCCCTCCCTTTGTGGTCATATTAATGCTCATGGTGGCTGCTCTGGGAAGCCCAGAGATGCACAGACTCATGTTTCCAGTGATTGTTATGGACCAAGGGGATTCCCAGCAACACCCACCATGGAGCTGGTTTCCTATAGCTGTGGTGCACTGGACAGTTTCGAGCTCTGGCAGAAGGAAAAAAAAAACCAGGAGTAGAAAGACTGCTTCTCCATCAATTCAAGTGGCAACTAAAATAAGCAACTGGTGAAGCCAGGCATTGTGCCTGGCTCTCCTTGTCAAATGGGACCCTGGGAGTGTTGCTCCACAGCCCTGAGAGCAAGCACTTCCACGCCTGGGCATGGCTCTGAGGGCCACCACCACCACTGCAAAAAGGAACATTTGACCTCTTCAGTGTTTTGAGAAGCACAGATAGAAACAGCTTTGAAAAGTACTTGTTATGATGATTTAAGAAAACACAGAAGAATACAGGGAGTTGTGTGGGAGGTGTCTGGAAACAGCTGAGCGGAGCTGACCTCCCCATCCAGCCTTGTGTGTGCCATGAACTCACTCCCCAAACAAGCCCTGCTGTGTGAGGGAAAGGCATCTCCTTTACTCAGCAGGGACACAGGAGTTTCTTACTGTGGGGGACATCCTCACTCATCTCCTGTGGCTTTAGGGGCAAGTGTCCTCCTCTGTGCTCAGGGTAACCACCCTTTTCTACCTGCTGTGCTACAGAGGCCAACAGCATCCTGGGTAGTGGTTTTTGGGAGCCTGATAGCAGTCTCCAGCTCTGTAAGAGGCCATGTAGCCTCCAGTACTCCTCAGACACAAACTTGAGGGTAAATAGGAATAACCACGTGCAAATACTACTGCTGGACTATGTGGAATTCCTGCCCCCTCCTCTCTACTTGATCAGGTGCATATCCACAGTCTCGTACCATAGACAGGGAGCAAGTCACAGGGGCTGCTGAGACAGAAAATACTATGGCAGCTGCAGGGCGGAAGCTTTGTAGATCTTGCACCACAGTGATTCTCAGAAAGGTGACCCTTTCTTCCTGTTGATAATCTGGTTGGTCAGATCTGAGAAAGGAAGAATAAGAAGGGAGGAGCAGACTACACAGCAGGCTGGAGGACTCAGTTCTTGAGGGAAAATGGCATTGCAGCATTCACAAGACAGAGCACAGGTGTCAGCTCCAGTCTGCCAAAACCCTCAGGAAGATACCCTAGGGCAAGGTTTTCTACTGCAGGTGAAAGACAACTTACTGCTTCATGGATGGCAGTCAGCTCATGCCTCCTGAAGCTGGAGGTGTTCCTCCTCACCTCCTCATACACGAAATCATACACATCCATCATGCTGTCTTCCACCTGCAATGAAAGCAGAGGTCTGTATGTACAAAACACTGATCACAGTTGTCTCTGGGGGAATTGTGCTCTTTTTGATTTCCACAGAAGATCTCCCAGGTATAGCAATACAAGCAGTGCAGCTACTAAAATGACCCCCAGGCAGCAGCAGGAGCTGGTTTGTGACCCACCAGGCACTAAGGAGCTGATGGCTGGAGCTTTTGGCCAGTTTTGGATTTCACGTCAGAGAAGAACTCAGGTGCCTACAACAAGTGTGCCTTTGAGTCCCTCTCCCAGCCAGGGCTGGTGCCATCTCCCCATCTTGAAGGTGGTACTCTGAGGACAGGCACACATGACCATGAGATACTAAAATACAAAAAGTGAGAGGACCTCAGAGGGTTGGTGTTATCTAAGTAGCAGAGCCATTTCTCTGGACAGAGTAAAAAAAATAACAAGAGTGATTCAGTGGTGAGTCAGACCCTAAATATTTACCAAATGTGTGAGAACTTGAAGCTTGACAGATCCCAGCCAACTCCCACTCGGGTGTCAGAGGAAAAAAAATATGACAGTTGCCTTCAGTGCCTGGAGTCAAAACCTTATTTCTTCCTTTCATTTTCCCTTGCTTCCTCAGCACCACTGGTCCAAGTGGGCCTGCAGTCAGCGCTTGTCTTTCAGGAGGTTCAATTGATGGGAGAGACAGGCAGAGCGGGTGGCCACCCAGGGAAGTCTCTGGGAACAGAGCCATCTCTCAGTGAGGCTTTGCAGCTCAGTCTAAGGGTTCACACTTGGAAATTACTCTAAGGAATAAAACCCCAGCACTCTGCTCAGGGGTGAAGCCAGGATCATTCAAGGTGGTTACATCTATTTCTGCAATATTGCTCTGTCCTGCCCCGCTGTCCAAAACACAAGCAACAAACAGAGGGTGATAAGCGGGGGAGGGGGGAGGGAGGGTGTTGAGAAGATTATTTGTATCCAGATTGTCTCTGTGCCTCCAGAAATATAGTTTGAAGGCACACATCAAAAGATTTTCCATGGCTATCAACATGGCATAAGAGTGACTGGTGACAGACAGAGCTCAGATATTACAGGCCAAGAAAAAAGTACTCCATAGCAAAGTGTGTGACACTGAGCTGTCCCACACAGGTAAGGAAGGAGGATGCTCCTTTTGTCCTCCTGGTGTATCAGAGTGCATAAAGTGAGGTGGGTGCAGGAGTTATACCAGATTTATAGACGACTTCTGCACCAACCTTCCCCACAGCAAACCTTATAACTCAATAAAAAGGAAAATATCCAAGCTTTTCTAACTTCTTGTGGGCCATGAAATAGCTTTCCAGAAGCAGCAATTAAATAAATGGATTCAAAAAAAAGAACGTCCATTTCCACTGAAGAATTGGATTAAGAATAATGAGAAAAGAATAATATTTTGAGCTCCTCTTGTGGAGAAAGGAACAACAGAGCAGCAGGTTTCTTAACATAAGAGATTATTACCTTTTGGATATCCTGATACCAGTCTAAGATGTAGGAATAAAAACTATTTTGCACCCTGACAACATACATATGTATTTTGGTAAGGGAAACAGTGCAATATTTGTCTTTTCATATTTACCGTGAGGATTAGGATGCTGATGTTTCATCAAAAATTGGATGACTTAGAAAGAAATAAAAGGGTTCAAGCAAATGGCTGTGCTCAAGCAAGGGTTCAATGGATGAAAGCAATCCAGAAGTTTAACTACTTTCTAAAGGTCTCTTGAAATCTGGGCCAGGAAATACTGGGAGAGGTAGGTATTTGAAGGATAAGAGTGGATAGGAAAGAACTGAAGGAACAAGATGCCCATAACAAAACAGTGGCTGAAAATTATTTCAGCTGTTGGAAACAATAATTGAAAAAACCACAAGCAGTCATCATTTCACAGCCAGCTCAGCCACAGTGATAGAAATGATGATGATAATCTCGAGGTACATAATGATTACTAAAGACTTCAACTGCACCATTTCTGAGCTTGCTTGTGAACTGACTTCTCAGTTACCTATTGATTTTTTTATTTTCATTTTGTCAAGCAGCCTCCAAGAGCTGAAAACACAAGTCATTAAATGGAAAATGTTTAATAGCAATAATTTCCTTTTAGAATGTGTGTCTGGGCAAGCCTAAGAGTACAATTTGCTGATTAGTCATTCTCAGCATTTCTATCTAGCAATTATATCTAGCATTTATATCCAGACATTATCTGAATAGGCTATTCAGATCCTAGTAAGGGAATATCAAACTCTAAATCCATTTTTTAAAGAGTGAATTGCTTGTAGTTCTGCCACATCCTCTTTCTGATTTTTGCTAGGATCATTTGGTTTTGGAGGGAAAAACTGCTGTTTTCATACAACATAATGGTCTGTTTCAAAGACTCCTGCAGACAGCTTTCTCATTTAAATAATTCAGAGGTAGGTAGATAGTAGTAAATCTCAGTATTTATCATTGGCTGTTTCCTTCTGTGCAGAAAACTGTGCCACAGAGCATACAAGGGGTCTGGTTTAATAAGAGAAGACATAGGAGAGCAAAACATCACACTTAGCTGCCTGGGATGGGGTTATGTTTATACTCAGAGCTGCAGCCAAGCTCTGAAGCATGGGTCATGCACGGCAGCATCTATCCAGCCCAAAATATCATGCTCATTCATGCATGCCTGATGATGTAAAAATTAAAACCTGAAAGCGTGAGACAGTCACCAGGTGGTTTCATGACTTATTTGCAACATTGCTACATCCAGCAGAAGTTCATCCCCATATTTTTCGTTGATCCAGCTCCAAACACAGTGAAGAGCTAGAGTCCAGCACTGCTTAATTGCCATCCTCAACAGATTCCTATCACACACTCCCCTGATGGGCAACTTTGAGTCCATTGACTCATGAGTATTTTCTTTTTCTGTGTCTTACACTGGTTGTTGGGGGAAAAAAATATTTAAAATAATCAGGGTGCTTTCTCTCATGATTAAGCAACAGGATGCCTGTCGAGTTTGAGTGCTTACACTGATACTATTAATAATGTGCTTTAAGATAAAGAGCTGTGCCCCATCACTTAAACAGTACTTAGCACGCAATGTGCAGATACAGCTGGAGAAGAGAAAGTCCATCTGTTTTTGGAAAGGTCTTTCACTCCTCCCACACATAAGCATCATAACAGTCAAGTGGATTTTCCTGTTCGTAGTGACATGTGTCATCCACTGCTGGAAGAGTTCTGCTGGACAAAGCTCTCCCATGGAGGGAGACTGAGCCTGCAGTTCTCATCAGTAAGAAACACCATGAGCTGAAGGTAAAGCATCAGCTGGGCTTTGGTTAAGAAAAATCTCCAGCTTGAGTGATACAGAGGTCACACCTTACAGTAATTCTTTTCCTGGAAGAAGCTGGGTGAAATGTTGCAGCTCTAAATCAGGTAAATAATTGCTGCCTCCCACTTCTGTCTGCATTCCTTAATGAAATATTCATTTAGGAATTATATTGATGGGTTGCTGGATACAACTAATGGAAAATCACCACTGAAATTGATTCAGCTGACTCCAACTGACTCAGTAAGTATTTTTCACCTTAAGTAAAAGAAAAAAGGAATTTCAAGATTATTTATCATCCTCTAAATCCTTTATCCCCCAAGAAGCAGAATGTATAACTGCAGGAAGACATGTACTCTAAGCAATTAGAGTTCTTGCCCTTGGCTATTAAAACTAAAGCAAATTTCCACCTTACCTCCTCCAAGAGGAAAACTGACATTTTTGACTTAGGATATTTATCAGGATAATTTTTACCTGTAACTGGATTTGGAACAGAAAGATGAGACAAGGTCTGCCTTCAGTTCCTGATGCCTTTGCAAGCCCAAGATGCCAACAAATCCCAGTCTTGCTGCCAGTGAATGCCTGCGTCTAGGCAACCTGGAAGTGTCACTTAGGTGGGAACTAATGCAGATTTGCACCAAGAACAATGGTCTGAGTCTTAGTGAACCACCTTTGCAACTGCTGCTGCGTAAAAATCCCTCTGCAAAGCTCAAGGGGAACATAGTGCAAGGAGATACCAGGATTGTCTCAAAGACAAAACCACCTTCCTCCTTTCCAATAAACAGGAACACTCTTAACACAGCAGAGGAGCAAGACAAGCCTGGGAAGCAGGACGAGGATCCTCCTCTCCTATGGGTCTTTGTGCTTTTGAATAATCAAACTGAGCAGATGCAGTGCAGGCTCAGAAGAAACTGCAACCTCAGCACTTCATGTTCTTTCAGCATCACCACAGAGGATGCAGTCACCAGCCTCACTCAGAAATGTCCCTCTAGAGGTGGCTACTGCAGACTCCCACACTCAGCTGTGAACTGCAAGCTAGTCAGTTAAGAAGTGAAACTGGAATAAAGTAGTGAACTCGTTAAAACTCTTCCTTATTCCAGGAAGAAAAACACTTCTGCATTTTGCTGTCTCTGTCTTCCCTTTCCTCCCCAGTGTGCAGAAATGCATACATTCACAGCATGTCAAAACAGGGGTGGGGACACATGCAACAGCTTGGGTTCGGGCAAAGCAATGATGCAACTGCAGTGAAACAGAGGAGGGAAAGCCACCCTGGAGGCATTAGCCAGGTTGCAGAGCAAGTCCCACCACAGGGATGGAAGACATGGTAAGACAAGCTTCCCCCACTCATGCTCAACCAAGCCCCATCTAACACAGTCATTGCAGCTTGCTGGATGGTTTTATTTCCTTCACTGCACATCAGCTGCTCTCCTTTAGAGCCTTCCTCTAGCCAGTCATTCCCATATGCAGAAATCCAGCCAATGCTGCAAATTAGAGCAGCCTTTGAGATCTCCCACAGAAAATGGCACAAGATAAGGTGGTGCTGCTCCCCCTCTGACTGACAGTGGTCACTGGAGACCACTGATGCCAGAAGATCCAGATGAGGCTGGATCAATGCCAAATGGTTTTCACCTTTATTTTCCCCCAGATCTGTATATACATACAGATTCTGTATCTATCTATACATACATAAATAGAAAAATCCCCAAGCCAAACCATATGGGCTTCCCTCTACTTTCTGCTATCTACACAGGAGACAGGCCAAAAAACTGCTGTGGAACAAAAAATTCAGAAAAAACAAAAACTCTTTCTCTCCGGTCTCAGCACTTCCATCCTGTTCTTGCACAAAACACTTAAAACATGAGAAATGCTGAGCTGTTACACTGCTCACCTCCTCATTTCCTATCTCCACATCCCCAAAAGAACAGCAGATTCTAGCTGTGTGGGTGCTGTACATCCCTCTTGGCCCATGGGCAGGGGGACATCACAGCCTCATGCTCAGCCAAGCCATAAAACCCAGAGGCCACCTTTGTGCTACTCAGATGCAGCATCGCTCTGTGTCTGTGAAAGAGCACCAGATGCCTTACAGGGAAGTGCAGAAAACCAAGGCAGGCAGTTAATCAGTATCAACAAGGATTTTTTTTCCCCTAAATCCTCCAAATATGTGACTGCACACCTGTGAAAGTCACCAATGTATCAAAGTCCTCTTGGATTTTTTAAATTAGCTTTTTTATGCTTGCTTTCAGGTTTTTTTTTTTTTAACTTTAAATTTTCAGTCCATTTTATAACAGAACTGCAAAGCCAACAAGCTGCCAAGAGCCCACACTGACTCTTTATGTTCCTGTCTTTCAAAAGACACAACCCAGTAATTTGTGAACACCACCTTCCCAAAACTGTGGTCAAATTATCTCAGCCATCCCTGAGCCTTCGCCTATAGCACTTGAAACCAGTGCCAGGCAAGACCCCTTCCCAATAGAAAGCACTGAACAACACTGAAAACAAACAGTTTTAGCTTATAAACCAGTGGTATCAGCAATAGAGCCAGTCCCAGTGCAGCCCTGTCACCTCTGAGTGGGTAGTGGCTGTCCTCCTGGTGAGCATCCTACAGGTGCACGAAGGTTGGATGTGCTGCAGTGATGGCAACCATCTGAGTGGCCTCAGGTGCCACAGCTGAGGCTGCTGGAGACAGGAGCTCCAGCTCTGCCACAGAAAGCAGCAGAAACGGGGCCGCGTGGGTTCAGCGCCAGGGCAGCCATAAATTATAGAACCCGTGAGTGCAAATGCCTGTGTGGAGGCTCAGACAAAGGAGAGCAGTGTCTCACTGGGGAGAGTGGGCTGTCACTGGGCGGTGAGAACATAAACACTGGGAAAGAGACACAGTATTTAAAAACGTTAAGGAAGAGGGAGGGGTTTCCCCCCGTTTTTGTTTTTCCCATGGAGTTCAGAGACTGGGAAAAGCTTGGTGCTTTTAAAGCAATTGTGCCTCCTAGATTAAGAGCAAGAGTGAGGAGCATGTCAGATAGTTCACAGTGCAGTTTTCACAGCAACATCAGTGACTTTTGTAAACACTCTTGGAAGACCCCTGTGAGAAGCTACAACCCTGATCCAGCCCCCCTGAATCAAAACCCAAAAGGAACCTACCTGTATGCTTCAGGTCTGGTTTCAGAAAACACCTGAGCACACCTCCACCTTGTGTTTAAGTCCCATTTCAGCCTGCATTTAATCATTTAAGTCCCTGCAAAACTCTGCCACAACACACATCAGAGGCAGCAATTACAGACACAAATACATCCTAGGAAGTCCATAGAGGAAGGGCCTCTACAGTCCCACCTAAGAAATTAACTGGGAAGTGATGGACTGTTCCTTACATACCTGCAGAAACATGATGCATGTGCTGATTTTATGCAAGGCAAGAGATGATTTCCCTCCTGGAGACACAGGCAATGCTGCATCTGGCTTTGCAAAGGTGCTGCTTGGGAGGGAGACCCACAGACAGAAGAGCAGCACTGGTTCCATATGCAAAGAAAGGCAGAGGGAAGCTGCTTTGGTCAAGAAGAAGACCCAGGTGTGGCAATGTTTGTAATTTAACAGCTGCAACTATTCAATGTTTGTTATTTAACAGCTACAACTGTGAATTCCAGGCATGTACTCCAGGCTTTCTAACAGGTTAGAAAATCACCATCTCAAAAGGTACCACCTTGCTTGCTAACAAAGCATGGAAGACTCCATTTCCACTTCCCAGCATGAGGAGGGGAGAGCATACAAGTTCCTCTGAAGGAAGCAGAGCAAGACTGCAGGAGAATCACAGTGTAGACAAATGGCTTGTATTCATTCCCTGCCCATAAAAAGCTAAATCCTTGTATTTATTCTTGAAGTACTAGCAGTGCAGCAGAGAGGGGCTAATGCCTTTCCACTCATGTGGAGCCAAAAGCCACAGGTGAAACTTGTTTTGAAATCACCCAGCAACCTCAGAAACCACTTGATAATTAAGAGATTACCATATCATCGCAGCTAGTGCAAATTCAAGCAACCTCTTCATTCAGAGGACATGGGGAATCAGGCCTTTACAGAAATATGGACAACTATTTGCACCAGTTTCAAATTCCTGAATTGGGAAATTGTAATTTAATCCATTTTATGCTTTTACCTGTGAATAAATCTCTGTAATTAAAATGCTCATTCCGTTGCAAAACTCCCTTTATGTTGCAGCAGTTTTAGTGTCGCTGACTCACCCTACTGTCCTGGCTTATAGGGCCAGGGCCACAGGGCTGCTGGAAGAAGCTGCTGCAGAGAAAGGGAACAGCAGAAATTGATATGGAATAGAAACTCCTCTGGCCTCTTTCACAGCAGGGCCCAGAACATAACCCCAAACCTCAGGTTCAGCAAGGCCAAGTGCCAGGTCCTGCACTTTGGTCAAGTGAGGTCAACAACCTCATGCAGCACTACAGGCTTAGATAACAGTGCCTGGAAAGGGGCCCAGTGGAAAAGGACCTGGGGATGCTGGGTAAGAGCTGACAATGAGCCAGCGTGTGCCCAGGTGGCCAAGAAGGCCAAGGATATCCTGGCTTGTATCAAAAATAGTGTGGCCAGCAGGGCTAGGGCAATGATTGTCCCTCTGTACTGGGTACTGCTGAGGCCACATCTGGATGCCTGTGTCCAGTGCTGGGCGCCTCACTACAAGAAAGACACTGAAGTACTAGAGCATGTTCAGAGAAGGGCAATGGAGCTGGTGAAGGGTCTGGAGAGGAAATCCAGTGAGATGGAGCTGGGGGTAGTCTATCCTGGAGAAAAGGAGGCTCAGGGGAGACCTTACTGCTCTCTGCAACTACCTGAAAGGAGCTTGTAGCATGGTGGGGGTTTGTCTCATCTCTTAGGAAAAAAGTGACAGCATAAGAGCCTCAAGCTGTTCCAGATTCAGGTTGGACATCAGGAAGAATTTCTTCACTGAAGGAGTGGTCAGGCTTTGGAATGGGCTGCCCAGGGAAGTGGTAGAGTCACCATCTGTGGAAGCATTCAAAAAATAACTGGATGTGGCACTAAGTGCTCTGGTCTAGTTGACAGTGAAAGGTTGGACTCAATGATCTTAAAAGTATTTTCCAACCTTAATGTTTCTGGTTTTATGTTGGTTAATAAGGGTACCAAATCTTCTCTATGGCAGCTGCAAGTACAGCCTTGCTCCATCCTCTGCAGACAGGTTTGTAAAGCAGCAGTTAATGAGTGAGGAGATTAAGGATGCTGGGGAGCAGGAGAAGGAAGCAGCAGCCGTCCCCACTAGCTGTGGTAGATGTGGCATGTCTCTCCTACATCCCTCTCTGCATTCCACATCCCTGCTCTTTTTGGCCATGGTGTGAATGACAGAGGGACCTCACTTAAACAGACAGCAGTTTGTGGGAAAGGAACTGCCATAAAAATAACTTTGGAAAACAAGACTCAGCTCTTCGGCTTCAGGAACCAGGACTTCCTAATGTGGCTGAAAACCATCCAAAAACCTCATGATTTCTGTGGTTACCACAGCAGTTCCAGCAAAAACCTTGCGTAGAGGTCATCCCATTCCCTCTGCCCTCCCATGCACGTCGGTGTCTCGTTCACTTTGATTGCGCCACTGTCCTTCCTCAGAAAGGTTTGCAACACTTCCCTACCACTGAGAGGAGGAACAATTGGAATGCAACCTTTTAGGATAAAGCATGATAAATCTCAGGTTCATGACTGCTGCATATCTGGCATACATCACTTCAAGAAAACAGACTATGATGACAACGAGTCCATCTGGAACATGGACAACTTGAAATTAAAACATTCGACATCTGTCTGAAAAAAATTCATCCAGAAGCTACGGAAAGTCATGAAAGCAGAAAAGAATGGGAAATGAGAAGATTCATTTTGTTTACAGTGCCCAGGTCTGAGATATCAAATATTTACAAATAATTCTTCCTTTCTCCCTGCCCAGCTTCTCTGTAGGAAGTCCTGTAAAAAAAGGCCCTAAAAGAGCCACACAGGCAAAAAGGGCATCTTATTTTCATCATATTCAAACTAAATTTCTACTTACTGTCGCTTGATAATAACCATGAAAACAATTTTTCAACAGAGAATTAGGGTTTACTGTTTCAGATGATTTTCTGTGAGAGGGTTCTGCTTTATGAAGAAAACGTAGATTTTTTTGTTTAATCTTTTTTTACCAACAGGAGTAAACTACTGAAGCATCTGCCATGGATCAGTGCAGGGAAGAACTCCCATCCCCAGCTTGCAAAGGGAGGGAAAGACTCTGTTTTCAGTACTGCCTGTGTTCGGCACCTTGCCAGCAGGGAGGGAGAGGACAGGAACTACTGACACCCGCTCCCAGCTGGCATTTCCAAAATGAACAGGCTAATTTTCTGTCTGGCATTCCACTGGAAAGTCAATGTATTTTTCATGGGAAAAATTGAAATTTTTGTTCTAGCCATGAACATGGGGGCAGTACCCCTTGGTGCTCTTAGTGATTCAGGCATGTGTAATGGCCATATTCACCCATACTCAGCTTTACATCCTCAGTTCCGTTCCTTTCTTGATAGCTGTGTACATTCCATCAGGCTTACAAGACACCCACCCACTTGGTTGGGTTTGATTTCCCCCCCAGATTAGCACAATTAACTATTTTTGAGAGTACTGACATGCAGTAGGCAGCAGAGGACACCTCCTTGAATTTGGTTCTTTCTTTTGAGAATGACAAACAAAAAACCAGCTCTATAATGAGACTTCAGAAGTCTTATCCCTACTTAATTCAATTTTCTGTATCACTGTGCTCCTGTCCTGGAGGGGCAGACACATCTGCATTTCTTTCAGTCACCTGTATTTTTCTCTCATATCTGCATTTCTCTCTCTAGTGTGACAGGTTAGTTTTCAGTCAAAACTACATTTCCACAAGTTCTGTAAATGACGCTTCCAATTAAATCTTCCTCATTTATATTCTCTGCTTTTCCTTGGATTTTAGGAAGCAGAGAAACACAAGATGATCTCTAATGCCATTTTTTTCTGTTGTCAGAAACACTGCTGGTTTTCTTTGCCCAGAAAGTCAACCTTTTACAAAACCCCCTAATTTTGCCTAGTGGAAGCTGTTTTGCTTACAGAAACCCAACCCAATTACCAAAGCTAACCATAACCATGGGTGTAGTTGTGGGCAGGGCACTCAGAGCAAAAAACCCCATGAAAATAATGTGAAGTAAAAACAGATGTACTGATTAAGAGATATACAAAGCAATACTCCTTTAAAAATTTCCAGCAAAATATGTTTTGCCTGGCACATCCCTATATAACATAACCCAACATACAACCTTCTTCTTGCAGTCTTTTTATGCCCTACACCATGTATGTGGATTAACAGTAAAACTAAATAGTCTATTTAGAAAACACAGTTTCACAATGCCAGCCAGACAGTTTCTGGTGCCATTTTCTCTTTTACTGACATGGCCTGTGCTTCAATCTACAATTTAATGTCTGCAGAAGAAGGAGGAAAGTGTGCTCCCTTCTGTGTTGGTCATGAAAACCAAATTATTTCCATATTAAACTGTTAGTGGGAATGTAATAAATGTTGATAGTTTTGCCTGAAACAATAAGAAAAAAAATAAAAGGGCTGTGGAAAGACATTTTTTCATGAATGTCTCAGCTCTGATTGAATCCACTTCAGCCGGTTAAACGTACAGACAAAAGACGCTGTTGTGCCATCAGCACTCACCCTAACGTTTCCAAAGCACTTGGACAAATTCACAGAGGAAAAACCCAGGGAGAACATTAAAGGCAAAGGCACCAGCAGGTGCTACCAGCAGACACCTGGGCCACAAGCTGCTGGCATCTGAAAAAGCATTGCTTTGTGCTTGATGGGTTTTTATGCTGCTACCTTGGCTGACAGCAGGTCAGCCAAAAATCTCCTTGGCCAACAGCTCCTACTTTGGCCAACAACTTTAGCCTGGTCCAGTGTAGCCACCTGCACATTTCAAAGGATTTTCAACTACTTTGGGCACTGGCCAGCTCTGGGAAAACTTTCTAGAGAAGCAAGACCTTATCCCTCACCTTAACTTTGACTTTCAGAAAGACTGGGCTTTAATTTATGCACAGGACACTAAACCATTACAGGGCAGGGCTCCTTGTGCCTGCAAAAGCAATTGCCACAGTCCTAGTATGAACTGAGTCTCTGGGATTTTGATGGAGTTATGCTCCTTCATCACAGCAGGAAATCTCAAGGCCAGCCTTCTGACACTTCAGACTGGTCTTTGATCACCCCCAATATATGTAACCATAGAAAGATGAGCTGGCAGCATCAATCTCTAATTCACTAGGATGAAGTTTTACGTTACATCCTTGTTGCTGCCCAGAACATTTCAGGTTATGGCACGTGCTCAGGGTTGGGGAGGAGCAAAATAGAGACAAGGACTGAGCCACTGCATGAAACAGCTATCAAAGTCCCAAGCACTTCTCTGAATTATTTAGGTACTTGCCAAAAATACCAGTGTTCTGCTTTCAAAAGAAAGACGTCATGATTTTTTTACGCTCCTGAGTCTCTTAAATTTTGTATTTTTTGAGTGCAGGGATGCAAGAAGGGGAATAAAGACCAACTTACCCAGCATCCTGCATCTCCCACATCACCCATCTACCACACCACCAAGCTCTGGGTCAACAGTTCAAAACTGAACTTTCTTCCAAATTCAGCCTACTAGAATCTTCTCTTTCTGGTCCAGCATCATAGTGACCCAAAACACCACTTTTCACTCTTATGTTTTTCATGTACCACTGCTGCATGTTAATAAACACATCTCCTGGGTGCTTCTCCTGGCCACTGCCAGGAGAATGACCTGCCACTGCCTTCGAACAGAGGCTCCCAACTGACGTTAGCAGGAATTAGAACCAGCTGGAAATTACTTTCCGAAAGTCAAGCATCTCATTTAAAACAAAATAAAACAAAGCAAACATCCCCTGGGGGGAAAAAAATCCCAAAGCTAAGGAGACTTGCATTTTGTTTTGCCTTCAGCACAAAGCATTTGCCCTGCACGAGGTTTTCCATGGGCTTCTCCCTTCAGATGATCCCATGGAAGAGGCATCTGAAGAAGGTGACCCTGTTCTTCCAAAGGACGGATGCAACAGAACATTGATCTGATAGACCTCAATACGGATGGCTTAATTAACACCAGATGTCCCTTTTATGGGAGAAATAGTTGCTATGAAAAAAATCTCTGACGAGATGCTGGTGGTATTTCCTAGCAGCCAACACTTACCTCCGTGCTGTGTGTGTATCTCCAACAGGCAGCTGGGATCAATCCACAAAAGGCCAGAGCAAAACAGAAAAATCCCTGAGGATAAAAAGGAAAAATACTAACAGTTACAGCCTGGGGAGAAAAATACCCATTTGCAAACATAATTAGGACATATTTAATATGTTTGTTTGAGCAAGTTTCATTAAAGTTTAAACATCACCTTCTTTTAATATCCCTCATAATGTCAGTTACTTAAAAGAAATTAGATGGACAATAATGTGGTACTCCACCGGGAGCCCTCTAATTACACTGTGGCCAATTGAAGAGTTTGACCAAAAAAACCAGGCAGCTTCCTTCAGAGCAGTTAATCTATTCTGCCCAAATTCATCTTGGACAAAGAAAAGGACGTATAAAACATTATATTTATGGTATGCTTCCCTTCTGCTGCAGGACGGTGCTCCAGGATCATGGGACTCAATCCCCTGCATTTAAAACTTGGCTATTGGCTTCAAAGAAGGGAAAACCCACACGAATAGTCCATAAAGAAGCACAAATAACTGGGATAGAGATAGAAATCAACCTGCTCTGGAAGAAGAGCTGGACTTACTCTGTGAGCAAGGTGGCAGCTGCACGGCCAAGCTGCTTTCCTTAGATCAGCACCATCCTAGTTAGACAACAGGATGACAGAAATATAATCAAGGCCAGAAACTGACCCTGAAGTGTCTAAACAATAACAGCAACAATGCAGGACATGGCTTGACTTTTGTCTTCTTCCTTAGACTTGCAGAGCTGGAAGTTACATGCTTTGTGTTTTTATTTGAACAAATCTGGACCAAGAACCCCACACCCTGATATAAAAAGCACTCGCCTGCTGTGACAGCTGGACCAAATGATCTTGTTCACATTTAAAAGAAAAAAAAAGGAAGAGAAAAGTGCCTGTAAAGCATTTGAAGGCTAAATGGGCTCATCCAATATGAATCCACCACTTAGTCTTGGAATGGCAAAAGGTGATGAATAAGCATCGTTGAAAATTAATGCCCTTACAAGTTTTTCCATGAAACTGTGCCTCTTTCAACACAACATTATGTGGGAAACATACCCAGCTGACTTATTTTGATTTCTAATTTTTTTCTATGACTGTTTTGATTATATGATACAGTTGAAATAATTTAGAAAAGTTATATCTTTCATGAAATTTTACCAAATTCAAGCTTAAGAGAAGAAGAATAACATTGCTTCTACCAGCTCTGCTTCACAAAAAAAAAATTGCTTAAAAGATATAGTTAAAAAAAAAAAAAGCTCCAAACTCATGCATAAACAGCAAGAAAGGAAAATGTGTTACTTCAAATCCTGGAAATGAAAGCGAATGTGCCAGTAAAATCCTTTTGCTGGCTCTTGTCCATCTGCTCTGTTTCTCTGCCCTGCCTGGGGACTTTGCTCCTGGAACAAGACTGCCACTGGTATTCACCAGCTTTTTTGGGGCCGCCTTGTTTCAGGCTCTGCATCAAACACTGGGGAAAACCCTGCTACAGCTCTTACGAAAAATCTTAAATTATGTATGTCCAGTCTCTCCTTTCATTTATTTTTTTGGCAGCTGCCTGGCCATATAGCTGATGAGATCACTTGTTGCCTTGCTAGAAGCTAAAATGAGATTACCCAAGACCCTAAAGAAGATGAGAGGAAAAGTCTGATCAAACACTGACATGACAAGGTAGTTACAAGCCATGAAGATCTGGAAGAGCTCTCAGGGCAAGACATCTCAGAACAAAACCCATCTGGAGTGGGAGGTTCAACCCTGCAGGTACAGCACAAACTGAAGGGAGGAGGTGAGGTTACACAGGCATGTCAGGATGCTCCTCAATAGGACCAGACCCTGCATTTTGCACTACCTCCAACAACTTCCCCACCAAACGAACAGCATTTTCACCAAAATCAAATTCAAAGGCAAGAAAATTAAAAAAAAAGAAAATCAGTCAGATGGAAAAACCAGCACTGATAGCCATGTGACTACTCTTCTGCATATCATTCCACTAAAGTTATAATTCACGTGACCCACCATGAACCCAGAGAGCGTGAAAAACAACCCAGATTTCTTCCCCTATGCTCTCCCTTACTTTCCCACAAGCTCCAGCACTTACAACATCTCTCTGGGGCCAGAACCCTCAGCAGATAAAAATCCTCCTTCTCGTCTTCCCTTCCTCAGCTCCATCCCACATCTCAGTCCTTCAGCACCATCTCTCCCTTTATTTCTGTCTGGTTTCTCTGGGAATACCAAGATGCAGCCCCTTGGGAAGCTCCCCCTCCATCCAGCTGGTGTACAGCAATTACATGGCTCCAAGAACATCTTATAAATTAATTATAGCCTGCTTTTTCCCTTCCCAGCCAAAAGGCTTTTGGAAGAGCAACTTTCTAATTACATTAGAAGACATTTGGAGGAAAAAAGAAAACGGCAACGTGCAGTTTGCATACAAAATGTGGAAGGGTTGAGGCTGGTTCACCATCTCTCAGACCCTTGGAGCTCCTCAGAGCTAGCCACAGGCTGATGCCTGCTCCCTTTGCAAGAAACAGCCACATCAGCCCTGTGGAGGGCTGTCACCAGGCAGACATCAATTACTCTTTTATGAATGACCTTGCTTCCATCCTTGCTGCAAGGAACAATATCTCTTTGACAGACTTGGCAGAATCCACAGGAACAGCACCCTGTCTGTTGGCTGGTGTTTCTTTTAATTCACCTTTCCGATGCTTCCCCTTTGGTGAAAGGGGCCTGCTTTGGATGAGGGAGGGATCCTCTAGCTCATCCTGTGCTCTGTAGCTGTGTTCTGCCAAACTCCCACACTTCCAGGGAAGGAGCAGACCTCTGCCCTGCTCTGCTCCAGCTGGTTTTTGGTGCTGCTGTGGTCATTGCAAAGGCCAGCTCCCTGCCAGATTGCAGAGCCCAGGGGCAGGAAAAGGGGGGGGAAACTTCAGATGGCATCCATCAGGTTGTGTCCCTCTCTGCCTGACCTAGTTAATCTAAAAGGACACAATGGTTTTGCCCTTCCACAGAGCAAACACGAGTCAGTGACATCAGCCCGAAAGAGGAATCTGTCCTTGGTACCAGTTCTGCCACTGGCACACAGATGCCTCACTCAGAAGTGTTGCACCATGGGGAGAGCACAGGAGGCAGATTAAATTAGAAAGGAAGATGCTGAAGTGTGCTGCAGTGATATTAAGGACCCTCTACACACTGGCCTACACCTGGGTATAATAAAGCAAACAGCCTGTGCTGTGTGCTGGCCCTACTAGCTCATCAATCTTGATGAAAAACTGGGTTATATTGGGCATTCACTGAGGCTTTTTCCACTGCATTTTTTTGGAACATGTGCTCCATCCTGATCACAAATTTTCCTCTACACTAGTCAGGTTTTAGACTTTAAAGTTCAGATATGATAATTTCAGCTGGCACATTGCTCTCTGTTATTTCTTTTCTTTCCCTTTCTCTGTCTGACCAGGTAACAACACATGATGCTTTAAACCTCATCAGTACTAGAATCTTCCTTTATGCAAACAGGAAAACCGGTGTTTTCCTTCCTTTTCCTCCCCTTCAATAATGACATGGCCTCTAGGGGCTATAAAGCTGCAGGATATTTACATTCAGGATTGACTGCATAATGGGCCATGGATCACCAGAAAGCAGAGTTTGCCTGAGCTGGAGGACACTCAATAAGCCTGTTGCTATTCTCCTTGTTTAAGAGGAGCTTTAGGTGTAATATTGCTGGATTTTAGAAAATAATGTTTTATCCTTAAGTTCTCAATTACTTTCTTGGAACCAGCTTCCTCACAAGCAGCACTGGATGCACAGTAGCATCTGTCTGGTCTCATGATGCTGCTAATGCAGCTAGAAGACAATCTCCTGAAACCTGTGTGCTTAAACCAGTTTGACCTGTCCTGGTTTCTGACCACTGTGCACCCATTACTGTTATTAGAACAGCACTAGTAAGGCCTGCAAAGCCCAGAGACTCCTCCTCTGCAGGGACACAAACCTCCAGATAGCCAGGCAGCACGACGATATATAATCCAAACAGACAAAAAAAAAAGGTCCTGTAAGCCCAATCTGCATCCTTGTCAGCTTTTCCCCAGGGTGGCTGGTTTACCAAGTGGCATTGTGGTGGACCAGCCACGTCGATGCAGACATCCGCCACACATGGCTTGGTTTCCTGGACAGCCACAGATGTCAGGCAAATAGTCTGGTGTCTTCCCTCTTTGATTAAAGAGTGAATTAAATGGTCTTCTAAATAAGACACACTGTGCAGGGAGGAAAAGTCCTTTAAAATCAATAGTGGGGTAAGATGAAAGATTCTATTGCAGAAGGAGGAAAAAAGCTCCAAGCAGCAGGGCTGATCACTCCTGTGAGCTGCAGCACAGCGGGGATCACCAGGGCTGGACAACACACTGACCAGTTTTGGAGCCCCACAGAGCCAAACCCCATTCCTGCCTGTGATTACACCTCATTGCAGCCGTCAGGGCTGGCTCTCCCTGCTTTCGCTTATTGCTGGCAGGTAAAAGATTAAATGTGTGCTTTGGGAGTGGGAACTGGGGGCAAAACAAGCAGCGAGCTGGCCCTTGGTGGAAGATACGGTTGGGAGGGGAGGGGGTGATTTATAATAGGCAAAGCCCCCCCCCCGCCCATGTGATTTAAGACACCGATGAGCTTCTTCAACGACTTGGAGCCGAGAATACCCTTGCTAGTGGCCAGCTCTTGAGTGTGTCCCAGGGTTCCCGTTAATTCCTGAGGGCTGGGGACGTGCCACCACCCCATAGGGGTCACGGAGGCTGCTCGCGTTCCGCGGCATGTCCCGGAGCGGGCGGGGAGCAGGCGGGGAGCGGGAAGGAGGCCGGCGGGCCCGCGGCCCCCTCCAGCGGCGGAGCGCGGCACTGGAGCGGCCCC
The DNA here is from genome assembly GCA_013397155.1 of Irena cyanogastra. Taxonomy (NCBI): domain Eukaryota; kingdom Metazoa; phylum Chordata; class Aves; order Passeriformes; family Irenidae; genus Irena; species Irena cyanogastra. Next base: position 231,990 of record VWZV01005944.1, read on the forward strand.
GCGCGGCTGCCAGCGACCCTCTCGCCTCCGGCCCCACGGCTCGGCACGGAGGCGGCGGAAACGCCGCTTAAAGGCAGCCAAGAGGCATCCCGATATCCCTGCGGAGAGCAGCGTGGAATGAAGCCTCGTACCCACAGCTGTGGGAAGGCACCTCGCACCTTTCCTCTGCTCCCCGCAAGGCAGCGATACCGTGACTTCCCTACAAACGTGCCATCAGAGACCCAAAATGCAGACAGCCACATCCCCCAGCGGACCCAAACTGTAGAAGCTAAAGACAAGCCAGCAGGGTGCACTAGGGGCCACAAAAATAAATAGCCAGTTTGAAGGTTCTGCCAACCAGAGGTTGCTTTAGCGGGCAAAGCTTGGCTGTGATATTCCAAACCAGCCGGGCCGTGGGAGATGATGGGTGGCTGGAGGAAAGGATCACGCATGTTAAAATGGGAAGGGAGAGCAGCACCTTGGACAATGGCCCTTTGGACAATGTGGCCCTTGGACAATGTGGCCCTTGGACAATGCTCTTTGGACAGCAGCTCTGGAGTTTGCTCAGTATGTGTTGGCACTCTTTTTAACAGCCCGTTCTATGGAGTGGCATACTCCAAACTATACCAGAGAGTAAGGCAACAAATAAACATTATAGAGAAGTTTGACTGTATTTTCAGGCAGCCATGACATTCTCCACTGATCTGTATGTACCCATCTGTTGGTTTAGATGTGGTAATTGCAGGCACACATTAAAGACACTTCAGCAAAAGAGAGGGGAGTTACAAATAATTCTGCGTAATTCATGGAAACTCAGGCCCCTTTGGACATCTCAAACAGAGAAAAGAAGATGGTGTATTGAGAAGGTGAAAACATTAATTTCAGTGGCTGCTTTGCACTTTGAATTTTCAGGTGTCAGCTTCTCATTTCTGCCATCAGCATCATTTCCCCCAATTACACAGATTAGATAAATCTCTTTAAAGTTAGTGTATGACAGAAATGCAATTATTTTATATTATGCAAGATTTCATGCTTAACAACCTACCTGTTAACTCCTGCCCTTCATATGGGAAAACCCGCAGTGAGCAGCACTTTACCACTCATCCCTCCAGCTCCAAGGCTGGAAGCTGCTCTGTACAGGCTAAGCCCCACATGCAGGCTCTGTTTTGAAATGGAGCTTAGCTCACAGTGCAGTTTACTACTGTCAACATGGTCCAGGCCTGAAAAGGCTGATGGAGAGGATTGCAACTCCTATGCTACTTCGCCAACCTCTCCTTGTAGGCTGATGGAGAGGAGAAAGGGGAATTTCAACTCTTATGCTACTTTTCCACCCTCTCCTTGTAGGCTGAGATTCAGGGTCTGCCCAAATCCCCCGTGCTTGCTGCCATGATTTGTATGAATGTTTGCAGTGAGGTGGGAAAAAGAGGGGCTAATTTTGCTGTCACAATTCAGGAGAAGCACGTGAGACTCGAAATCACACTGCTAAGGTTTCTTCACACAAACCATGTGTTGACTTGATGAAGAGAAAAAAAAATACCCTGGGAATTGTCATCACCATAGTTGCTTGGCAGAAAAACACCTTCCCTCTGAAAGCTGCACACACAGGACCTTGGCAAAAGAAACTAGGCACAGAACGATACAATCCTCAGCCCAAAGAGCTCTGCAAGGTGACGCTTTTTCAAAAGTGTCCCCTTGCAGCACAAGGTGGAACAACAGGACCTCCTTCCCCAGGTGTGCATTCTCCCAGGCATAAGGCAACGCAGACCCCAGCACTGCACATTAAGGGGGCCAGCCTCAGGTGACAAAAAGCCCCTCCCAGCCAGTCCCTGCAGGTATGGATACGCACCATGGCGGTGAGGCACTGCGATTCCCGCACCATGGCGGCAGAGCTCAGCAGGGCTGCCAGGATCAGGGTCATGCTCAGGCAGATCCCAAAGTAGAAAGCTGGAAGACAGATGTGGGAGTTGTGGTCAGATGCCAAAGGCCTAGTCTGAGGCTTCACACAGAAAAGGGCCAAAAGGTGCATTTTGGGGAGCTGGCCCCAAATGACCAGGTTGCAGAACTGAAATTTTTCTGTAATTTATTCAATACCCCCCATCTGTGTATGCTTTTCTGTGTATGTCTGTAAAGTCTGAATGGTTCCCACAGCTCCGGCAGAGTGAAGCAGCCTAAAATGGTGTTGGTCCACCCAACAGACCAGAAGCTGCCAATTACTTCAGCATTCTGATAAGGATCCTCCCCAAAAGGGGGTTGCTGGTGTGCAGCAGCTGTCCCACAGCCTCTATCGGGACTCTGGGCACTGCTAATCTGGTGCAACACTCACCCTCTGGTTTCCTCCTGGCTCCGGCAGGATCACAGCCAGTACCCTGGAGCAGGGCTCAGGGACCACAGTACTGCAAAGGGCTTTGCTAGCCTAACCATGCAGACATAATACTCGTAAACAAGGCAAGTGGAAGCATTGCTGGAGATGGGTGGCTGGGGTGGGAGAGCCTGTAATGCTGAAGTCAACGCCAATATATGTGTGTAGGAACAGGGAAGGAATGTACCTTAGCCTTGGACTAACATAGTTTTTACACATGCCTTTTTAAACTGAAGTTGAGAATCAGGATCTCGAGAGGATATGAGCATGTTTAAGCCCAGAGTGCAGCTTGGGAGAAGCAGCAGATGCAAGCGCAGCAGTGGTGAGCAGGGTATTTTAATATCTGGACTATCTTTGCTTTAGCCTTGTACCTGAGACTGTTTATACTTCTCTCTGGTGAAAGCAAAAATACTGCACATTTCCTCAGAAAAGCTCGAGGTGCTGCCATGCATTTCTCCTCCCAGCCTCAATTTTCTATGTTCTGTTTCAACTCCTGTAGTTCCTCTCCTTGTTCTTCCAGTTTCCTGCCAGCCCCAGTGCATTTTTAGTGACTGAGGAGCTCCTCCTGAGCTCTTACCACTGCACAGGGGTTGGAGAATAGAAGAACAGGTGCAAACACAGAAGCACCTGAGCACCCCATGCACCCACAGCATCCTTTGGTTACAGGCATGCAGGTTTGATATGGGGAAAGAAAGTGCCTGTAGGACTGTGTTAGTCCTAATGCATCCTCCAAAACCCAGCTCCTTCCTCCTCTTGAGAAACCCCCGAATTTTCTTTTATAGCTTTAAGGAATTTTGCAGCTCTGGGTATCACCAAAGGTCTCACTGGGATGTGACCACAACATACCTGTGTGGTGGATGACCTTGTAGGCATTGCTGTCCAGGGAGACGTTGCTGATGAGGGTGAAACGGAGCCCATAGTGGGTAACTGTGCTCAGTGTGGCGATGGAGAGCCCCAGCAGCTGGAAAAGAAGGGTTTCAGAAAGGGATTTACAAGGCAGCAGCTCTTGCTGGGTGCACACAAAGGTTTGAGGTGTATCTGGATACTCCTGAGCCCCATGCAAATGCAGACAACCTCATCATCTAGAGACCACATGTACCCCAAAATGCACATAAAAGGACAAACCCCAGACACTTAAAAATACTAAAGCTGTTTTTCTCTCTTGCATAATGAGTGCATGTGACACTGTGCAGTTCACAGTCTCTTGGCCAGTGCCTATGGATCAAATTCCTATCACATGAAGAAAACTGAGAGGATTGATGCTCTTCCAGCACACCTGTGCAGTGCCACTCCACTCTGCAGACTGTACACGTGTGGCTGTGAGGGCTGCCAGCTTCAAGAGGGGTTTTGAGCAGGGGTGAAGTTCTCTGCTTTGCTCTTTGCAATACCAGTCTCATTGCCTGCTGTTGGTTCTGTTTCCTATGGCAGAGTGCAAAGATCTGAGTCTTGTACTATTCCAAGTTGTCTGTGGTGGTTTCTGTCTCTGCAAGGTGTTGCTGGTCTGTCTGTTTCTGTCCCATCCCTGAGAGCACTGGTATGCTTAAGGCATGGAGTAACTACTTGCACGTCACCTCTCCGGGTGATGGAGAGGGGACACTTGTAATGGCACCTGGCTCTAGGGCTGGGCTCCTTGCAGCCTGACTGGTGGCAGAGCTGGCACAAAGGCATAGCAGCAAAATGAACTCCAAATCTAGTGTAATGAACCTGGAAAATACAAAATATAAGGCTACTCCTAGCTCTGAAGATAAGGCTTCATAATTTTGTGCCTTTACAATATGGAAACATGAGGCAGCTATACCTGTGTCAAACGTGACAGCGCAATCTCAACCTAATCCCAACTGTGTGACATTTTCTAATAGCTTTTGCTGGAGGCTTACGGTCTCAGAGACTAAATCCATCCAAACCATAGCATTTTGTCTACCCTAATTTGTGGCACCTTCTGATCCTTCAGACTGTGTATTACTGCGTATCTTGACTCACACCCAGCAAAATATTAAGTGCAACACCAGTTAGCTCAGATTTCTGAGAAACACCAGTCCAAAATCCTCCCAACAGCGAGAATGTAATTCTAACCATCGACAGCAGCTGTGCTTTAATGTCTCCTCTAAACATGCTTGGTACCAATCCTCCTTTCATTTCCTCCAAGTGGCATATTCTGTTATTTGGAAGAGAGAACCACCTTATAGCCACTGTCTTGAAATGTTGAAATTTGGAAAAACTACAAACTTCATTTGTGGCCCAAAATAAGGTATTACCTTTTAATTACACCCTTAACAAGCCACCAACCCTCTTTGAACTAAATACAGATTACTGTTATTGCTGATGTTACTATTTTTAAGCTGGCAAGTTTTGATGAAGTGAAAAGGCAACAAGAACATACAAGTCAAAGCATCCATGAGAAGTGTTCTCCAGTTTCTACCATTTTCCATCAGCTCTAACAGCAGATGTCCAGAAACTCCCCTTGAATTTGCTTCAAAGCCTGATAAAGAGAGTCCCTGGAATTGCTTTCACTTTGCATTGCCAATCCACACGTTTCTCACATACACTTCCACCAAAGTCTTGTGGTTTCATATCCTCACTGATCCTACCTGCAGTCGACCACCCTCCCAGCAGTAAGCATGACTGCAGTAAGTCCATCCTCTCTCTTTTGCTCCAAGGAGACAGGAGCAAATATCTTTTTTGCTCCCACCCATTCTGCCAGCAGTGACCTTTTCTTTCTTCTTTGAGGCAGCTGCTGAGTTGTGAAAGAGCTGCAGTGGTGTGACAGCCTTGAGAAAACAGAAGTCTATCAGAGGAGGGGGGGTGATGCTGGTGGCCAGTGATAACCACCCATAGTGCAATGATAACTCAGGCAGTTAGCTGTGCTTGCCCTCCACCCGCCAAAAACAGAACGTGGGAAAACCATCCCCTCTGAGTGGGGATGGGAAAGGCAACAGCTCACCTCGGTTCTGCAGAGATCCCCCCAAACCTTCCTGCTCACCATGACACAGAGGCTGGTCACCAGCAGCTGGCACTTGGTGGTCCTCATCCTGCACCTCAGTTCCATGGCAGCTTGTCCCCAGAGAGAGCTGGCAGTTGGTCCCTCCAGCTCTTGATAAAGCCTGGGTTTCCACCAGAGGGAGGCACGGCCACAGTGGGGCCTCTCAGGAAGTGGAGTCCCCACCACGTGCCGATGCACCTCCTCCTGCCTGATTATTAAATCCTCTTTAGGGCAGTCACCTTCTGCACAGGCTCTCAGTCAGCTGCTGTCAGCTCCCACACAGCCAGCTGGGAAAGAAGGAAAGGCATTCAGAAAAACAACCGTTCATGGAGTTTGGAGCAAAGCTCCTTTAAAAAAAAATAAACTGTTTAGTCAAGAGTCCGTGTCAAAATATCCTGATTTTGAATTTCACTGGGATGCAGTTTTGCTTAATGAACATTGTCTGTAACATTTTTTTCATAATATACATAAATAATATTTTGGGAAAATATCTAGGAAAACATTATTTTAAAAAATAATAATCTATTGTTTAAAGAAGAGATTAAACTCCCCCAAACAGATCTGTGTAAGAGTCTTCTCTCCCCGTGTAAAAGCACCACATGGCAATAACCTTTGGCTGAGCCTCTATTAGAACTTGTATTTGCAGATAAGTGGAAAAAACACATTTGGTAATATTTTATTCAGGAAAACGGTTACATGGACATATAACCCCGTGCTCAGGAGACCCTCGCTGTCCATGGACATTTTAACTCTTCCTTTCCCCTTTCCTAGCACTGAAGACTCCATGGACCTGTGGCTGCAGAAGACTCAGGTGATTTCTGGTCTTCAAAACCAGCTGTCTCCTGAATGCATATTTCCTAAAAGTAAATCACAAAAAAGTCTCAAAAAGGATCTGGCCAAAGTGAGCCTGAATGACTGAGTGCCTTAATTATCCTTACTTTTGGAACCAGACTGGTGGAGAGGAGGTGACTAATTGCACTCCTGTCAGGTGGCAAACAAAGGGAGTAAAAAAGTAAAACCATCCCACAACAGTAATCGCAGTAACAGGAAGATGACAAAGAAGGAGGAGAGGAGTGAAAAAAAGGAAGGAAGATGCATTTTGTAAAGCAAAGAGAAGAGAAAGTGAGTTGCACAAAGCCATGAACATGGGGAAAAAGCATGTTATGATTTTCTGAGTACATCACTAGCTTTCTTACAAGCTTTCCTGCAGATCTTCTTGGTTGCAGCCTCCCGAGACACCAGTGAGAGCTGCCACAGCCAGTGCCAAAACCAGATATCCCCATGCCCAGGAGGAGACACTGAGGTACCCATGTGCAGACAGAGACCTTCCTCCTCTGGTCACCAGCTGGAGACCATCTGAGGAAGACCAATGGATAGACAGCAGGGCAGGAGGGCTTTGGGGAGAGGACAACAGGCTGGTGAGGCAGGTGATGCCAAGCCACCCACGTTCAGGAGCAGGACCTCTGGGAACAGACCAGGTGGGGAAAATGCCTTGTAAGACATCGTCAGAGTTAGGATTGCATCAGAATTCAGAACCGTGGGCACCCTCACTTCTTCTGGTACTAGAGCACAGACAGGGGTATTGTCACCTGCATTTTCAAGGGGAAGGATCCCTAATACAAAAATAACAGAGCTGGCCCACCGGTGGAGTTATAAGTTAAATCTGGAAGGGCTACAAGAAAGTATGAGCACAGCTCTGTGTGTAACACCAAGACACGTCAGCCCAACCACGAGCGACAGTCACCGTGTCACCTGCCCTGAGCACACCCAGAGCCTGTTTCACAGCGACGGACAGGGAAAAAAACATGGAGCCCATCTCCATTTCCCCCTGGATCCCATTTCCTTCCCCATGCTAAACACCTGCCACTGCAGAGACCTGTGCGAAGCCAAGTCTCACACTAGAGGTCCCCACAGGCCAGCAGAACCCTTTCCCGAAGGGCGAGACAATCGACGTGGGATTTCTGAAGGGAATTTCTCTCCCCATTTCCATAAAGTCTCCTCAGTTCCTGCAGAAGCCTCGCACCTCGCGTCCACCTGAGAAGTCCCAAAATCGGCATCTACACGCCTTGCAAAGGCTGCTAGTTTTCCCACAAAAGATGTCCTACCTCCTTTTGTCTCCAGCTATAAAATCGGCTACCTTCACTGACTCATAGAGCTCTGAAAGCAGGTCTCTAACTTCAAACGCCTGCATTTTAACAGCTCCTTCCTCTGTTTTGGTTGAAAATTACTATTCCTGAGTAGCTTGGCCATGTCTTCTTCTCCCACCTACAGAGCTTGGTGCCCATCTTTGTGCCCACTCTCCACTAACTGCTCTGCCTGATGGGCTCAGTGGTGGAGGGATTTTTTGCTGTTTCTTTTTCCACTCTCTTACCCTCTATCCCATACAGGTATGCCTTGAAAGTTTCCTGTTTGGGGCATAGCATATGTGGATTTCTAACACCACAAAAATAACAAGAGGAAAAGGAGTTGCTGCCTCACATTCAAAAAAGCCAAAAGGAAAGTCACTCCCTCACCCAAAAGAAAGCAGGAGCATTAGTAGAGCAGGGGTATTAAGATGTTGGGCTGTGATTAAGGAAGGCACATTTGGAACATGGGAGAACAGGGGACTCTATGTGCTCATCCTACCTGTGTCCATCAACAAGGCAATCTGTGCAACACTTCACTTTCCATGGGATTAAACTTCCTCTGAGTGCCCTGTTGTTGGTACACGCCTGCCTCAGCAGGCACACACCTACCTCTGCCCAGAAAGGTGAGAAGCAGAGTGTCCCCTCAACCTCATCCCAGTGGGAAGAGAGGCAGGGCTGGTGGCATGCCAGGGAACCACCCTCACAGCCAGCATGCGGGCTGGATGGCAGCATGACTTTTCCAGCAAGACTCGGCCTCCTGCCCACCCTGGCAGGTTTCATCAATTGGTCCCCTTTGCAAGAGCCCAATTTATCACTCCCAAAAGCAGTGCAAAAACCGCAGGTGACCACAACTCCTGCCTGTAACTTCCTACCTTATCTCTGGTTATCAGCTGGAGCATGGAAAGATGGTAGTGAGTCTGAAAATACCCCAGGGAGCACAGATGCTCTCTTTCTAGCCTTGTAGCAGCTTGCAGATTTCTGTTATGAAAATATACACCAGCATCCCCAGTTGCATGGGTCTCAGAGGGGTGTGCCATCTCATCCAGAAGGGATCGATCTAAAAAAAGGGAACACAGCCAGATCATTTTTTTTTTCCAAAGCTATAAACCCCCTACCCTCTTCTGAGCTGCAGGGAAACGATGCCCACTCTGTCAGAGGGATGTTCTGAAAGAGCTGGGGGATTTGATGTGTTAATGCTCCATGGGGTGAACTTGGGACACTAAACACAAATGAAGGAGAAGAGGCTGAATTCATGCTGGTGCTTTCTTGACAGCCACTTTTCTGGCTCTCACTCCATCAGTGCAGCCACCAGTGATGGAACAGCAGCACCCCAGCCTCAGCTGCTTGAACTCTGTCAATGCAGCAGAGAAGAGAAATTTCTCCCTTGGCTTTGGGGCACTGCTATTCATGCTCCTGAGAAAGGATGGGCTGGAAGCAAGAAGAAGGAGGCCGAACTACACTCATCATTCAGGCAGGACACACCTGTGCCAGATCCCTGCTGCCTCTCAGAAGCCTCCTCCTTTTCCAGCCCACAGCACCATTGGGGAAAATACCTCTCCTCCACAGCAGAAAGCATCTCCAAATGTGTCAGATTTACAAGTGTCAGTGGCTCAGCCCATTCAGTGCCTCAGCTACCGCCCATAACACGGCTGGATTCACCCTAAAGCTCGCTCGTAAATAAAACATGTCCATATCAAACTGCACCACAGCCATAGGGATGATGGGAGGCCAGGGAGACCTCACAGCCTGCATCTGCCTTCCCGGGCACATCACAAGGACGCATTGTAAAGGCTGCTTAGCATTCATATAGCACATATACACAATCAAAGCTCAAAATCAACTTTTAAACCCGGGGCCATCTCTTTTCAAGAAAGGAAAGAGAGGAGAAAAGGGGGGGATGCTGGTCTTTGCCAAAGTTCAGATGCACCATACAACTCCACTGTGAATGGAAATAAGGCTGGCTGGAGGCTGCCTTGGAAGACACAAAACCAGAGAGAAATAATAATATTTCCACTCTTTACTTATTATTATTTTCAAATGTGTCTCAGAAATCCTCTAGTGATTCCCAGGCAATTTGAAATTATAATAGGTGAGCAAATAAAATGTCAGAAGAGTTATTAAAAATAGTTCATCAAGCCAGAGAAAGATTACATTGGAAAAGAGCATAAGCTGAAGACAGGGAGCTCCTCTCAAAGAATAAATTCAAATGAACGTCTTTCTCCACTGAAAGTGAAAAGAACTATATTCATATCTCTAAAGCACAGTTCCCTACTCAAGTTAAATTATATTTTCTTTTTCACATGCTATCTAATTGCAAACCATAACTGACCAGGAGCCAGCTGTGCAGGTGATAGACCTGAAGACACAATGCAAGCCCTGCCCCGTGTAGCTCTGCTCTGGGCGAAACCAGTATGAGCACAGCCCAGCCTGGTAAATGGGCTCACCAAGAACAGGGCTGTTTAACTGCCCATCACTCTTTATTTCTGGCATCCATCCTCTCAAGCTTTATTGCAATTGGACCTCCATTGCTTTCCACTGAAGTCCTGAAAGTTTTGGTAAAATACCCCAAAAACTCATGTCAGCTGGCTGTAATGCATGGGTGGCATCAGGACTGACCCAGCACTCCACCTGCAGCCTTCCTGCTGACACATGTGCCAATTCAGGGGCAGTGCTTTGCTCTCACCTTTGGCAGGTGCAAGAACTAACATGTAGTATAGAGGCCATTTCTAGGGACCCTTTTCCCTTCTCCCTGAGTGTCGTTTGGCCACCTTGCAGCACACTGGCTGAAGCCACATGGAGCTGCAAGGTGTCCACACCAACCATGCAGTTATCATTTTTGCCTTACTCGCTCTAGGAGAGGAGAATTTCTTCTCACCACTCTCTGGGGATGGATAGCACATTGCTGGATGCTCTCTCTCCCCAGATTATGATCAGGAAGTTGATTGTGAACACAGACAGTGTTTAATGATGTCTTGTTCTACTGGATCCTTACATAGTCATTAACTTTATAAAGAGATTTCAAAGGAGATTGCATTTCTCTGAGTACAAGATGTACCTACCCACCTACCTTCCTGCAGACTGTTGGGAAGCCAGTTGCACTGCTAGGAAGGTGTAAGCACTTGCTGTGTGTTGTGCTCAGGCCCAGACCCAATGGCCACATCTGACTGGAAACATCAGCAGCTCTGAAGCCGATTTGGACAAGTCAAGCTTATCCCTGAGCTGAGTGTAGAATCTCTGTGGCTGAAGGCTGCATGCTGTCCCTTGAGACTGGGTTTACTGGTGTGCGTTATTAATGAAAAAAATACCCTCTAGCTATTTTTGTACTATAAAAATCCAGTTATTACTCTTGAGCATGGCACTTCGACACAGAAGGCTTTCTCTTGAAAAGTTTCAAGGGCAGCAGCTTCCCCTTTCCTGTGAGAAAGGCTTTCAGCAGAAATTAGAGACGAGGTAATAAAAGAACATCAGTATTACTGCACTGAAGTAATGCTCCTACTGACTAAGCTATGCCTGACAGTGAGCATAAGGGAAGCCCCTTGCTCCAGCCAGGGCAGTTTTGCAGATGCTGGAGACAAGTGCATGACATGGCCTGAGCTGAGGAAGCAATCTGTGCACTCCCAATAAGGCACAAGCAGCTCCCCTGTGCTGCTGGGAATCCACCAGGAAAAACCCTCCCGCCTGCACTGCACGCCATGAGCTGCTCCTCTCAGGTCGAGTCCTTCAGAGAAGCTGTAGGGCTGCTCATTGCTTTGCCCCCAGGTCTACAGCACAGCCAAGAATGTCTCAGGAGCTGCTGAATTTGGGTGCTAAGGCTCCTGCATGCTTGACTACCAGAAAATCAAAGTGCTCACAGGATCCTTACTGTCAGGAATTTCAGCTCAGCTGCCTGTGACACTGCAGTAGGGCTGGTTCCTTCAAGCCACTGCCATTGCAAACAATCCCCAGGGAAACTATTTATCTTTCAACATAATGGAGCCTAAATACCCCACACAGGTACAAAAAAAAAGCCCCCTCCATGTCACATCAAGGAATCATGGATAGCTCTTTGAACCACCATTTTTGGCTTAGATACACCTAGGGACCAGCAGCAATGTGGTTCGGGGCAGCCAGGAGAATACAGACCCTTTGATATCCAAATCGTGCTGCAGATCCTTGCTGGCACCTGTCCATGTGATGACACATCCCCACCACCAAGTTGGTGCCAAAGACACCAGCTTGGAGCATTTTCCTGATATTGGGTTATGTTCGCCCCTAAAAAGGGAAGCCCTGTAACTGAACTGCCTCACAGGATTTTTTTATTTTTTTTTTAAGGCTGGGTAGGAGCAAAGCCCTGAGGACAGCACATCCTGGAGCTGTGCTGAAGCTGAGAGTGGACACAGCCCCAGGGCAGTGGGTTCAATTAGCTCCCCCTCCATCCATCTTGTTTATTTAGCAAAACACCATGCAAGTTATTTCTTCCCACAAGTTCCTAGGACTCCAAGAAGAAGCTCCTTTGTCCTCCCCATTCCACCCAGCTATCAGAATAACCCTTACCCTGCCGCTCTTCCCACCGGAGCTGGAAGAAAGGCTTGCTTGATAGAGAGCCAAGGAGGATTGCTTGGCATGGCAGAGGGAAGCCGGGCTGCAACCCCCGAGCTACAAAAGCTTTGCATTTTCCTTCCTGCCTCCATGCCTTTATCCTTGAAACTCCCATTGAAGCCCAAAAAGCCGATCTGTGGAGAACGGCATTGGTAAAACGACCCATGCCATTACCATAACTCTTTGTTATTATGCATTTTTGGGGGACGTAACAAAGCAGAGTCCCGGTGTGTCCCGTCTCTATGCCAGGCAAGCACCGACCGGCGGCCAGGTGCCGGCACTCTCCACTCCGCAGGGAAAGCCCTGGAGCAGCCGCGCTGCCGGGCCACCGCCTTCCGAACACCGCCACCCGCGAGGTACCCGGTCTGCGGAGGGGCCGGGCTGGTGGCACATCTGAAGGGACAGGACCCGGGGCCTCCACCTCACCGAGGGCAGCGGGGAGTCCCGGCAGCTCGCAAGTGCCCGCCGTGAGGTGCGGGGGAGGCGGGGCGAGAGTGCGGCCCCACCCCCGAGTAATAATAAAAACTAAATTAAAATAAAATGTTAAGAACTGCCAGGGCAGAGGCGGTGATTTGAGGGGAGGGTTGCAGCAGGGCCGCGGACGGCGGAGGTGTGTGTGGGTGTGTGTGTGAGGGGAGGTGGGGGCGGCTGCCGGCGGCGCCACGCGCCGGGCGCGNCGAGCGGGAGCGCAACCGCGTGCGGCTCGTCAACCTGGGCTTCGCCGCCCTCCGCCAGCACGTCCCCCACGGCGCCGCCAGCAAGAAAATGAGCAAGGTGGAGACGCTCCGCTCCGCCGTCGAGTACATCCGCGCCCTGCAGCGGCTCCTCGACGAGCACGACGCCGCCGCCTCTTTCCCCGACGGCCGCGGGCGAGTGGCCGTCGGGGAAGTTGGCGGCGGCGGCGGCTACTCCTCCGCTTCTCCCTCCTTCGCCTCCTCCGCGCCCGGCTCGCCGTGCTCCTCCGAGGAGAGCGGCTACGACGCGGCGCTCAGCCCCGAGGAGCGGGAGCTGCTGGACTTCACCAGCTGGCTGGGGAGCTACTGACACAGCGGGAGGTGAGGGGCAGCCGGAGGGGAGGGGGCACCGCTTCCTCGCCCGGCGCTCGGGGGAGCGGGGCACGAACCCACCGGGGCTCTCCTCACGTCTCTCCGCAGCCGCGCTCTGCCCGCAGCACATCGGCACCCGCGGTCTCGGCGGCAGCAGCATCCCGCCGAAAGTACTGACCTCCATCCCGGTGTGGCCCCGCCGGCTGCTTTTCTCGCCGGGTTCAGCCGTCGTCTTCTGGCTGTGGAAAGTGCAATGGGGTAGCTGACTGCGAGGTCCCGCTCCTTTGCGCGGTGGCAGCGGCTCCGCCTGCCCGTCGGGAGCTGCCGACCCACGGAGAGGATGCCCGAGCGAACCTGCTTTCCCCCGCCGCTGCTGTCTGGTTGCTTTGGGGGGGTGGAAAAGGAAAAAAAAAAAATTAGAAACACTTGATGCTTCCTTGTTTCTGGAGGGGGAGGGAATTTTTTATCATGTCAGATTCTATTTTATATGTAACTTGAACTGCCTATAGGGACACTGGTGTATGAAGACTTATTTTTGTACAAGAAACCTTAAAGAAAAGGGATGAGATGGTTCTATTTTTAGCAGGTCCTATCCAGTCGTTGTTGAACACTACCAGCTGGAATGTTTTGGGAACACACGTTATATATGTAAAGGTGTTTGTTTGGGTTTTTTGTTTTTTTGGGGTTTTTTTTTGTAATTATTCTCTTCAAACACTTTAGTAAAAGACTGTAAACTAATGTTGTGTTTTAACGTGACGTTTGAGTTTGCCTGGTGTGAAGGTCCACCTCTCTGAAAACTGAAGTTTTTTAAAAAAATGTATTGAAGGCGTTTTTGTATGCACTTGCTAGGATTTCTTATGTTGTACATATGCAGTTTTTAAGAGAGTATCATATTTTATGTAAATTGACTTTATAAATAAAAATCTATTTATAAATGGCTTCAGGGCTGTAAGATACGTCTATTTGCCAGAATTGCCCAAGGTGACTTAACCATGGCCTGAAGGGGTGGGAGAGGGGAGTAAGGAGCAATACAGCAGAGAGGCAGTTCTCCCTGGCCCAGGCTTCATGTGCAGAAGGGAATAAGCGGCATAGCACAATCTCCAGGCTTACTTTTCCCCCCCTCCATTCAAGTTTTATAAATTCAGCACTTAGAGCAGGTCCTGCAGGGAAGATGTGTGGGGAGCTGCAGATGTGCGTAGGAGACGAGGCAGGTTGGGTGCTGTTAACCCCTGTCCTGAACATGCAGAAAGTGCAGCTGCAGGAGGCTGTGTAGCCTCTGCCTGGGATGACAGGAGACTCATGGGAAGGTAAAGAGGAAGTGGGCATCTGAAGTTCGTTTGTCCCGGCAGCAGCTCTCAGGAGGTAGCCTGGGGTGCCTTTATTCAGGGGAGCAGCACCTCTGAGAACAGTGTTGTCCTTTAAAAACCTCAGTGTCCCACCTTGTCCTCCTCTAACTCGATCTGCATGTACAGAGTCTTTTATCTAAAGGCAATAAGCAAATGTGAATCGCTCCTTGCAAGCTATAGTCAGACTCATAAGCCCTGTCCATTACTTTTGGGCTCATGCTTAAGACCTGCTTCAGGGGAGGTGAGCCGGAGGTAATAACTGTGTGTCTTTAAGGTAAGAATGCTGTGAAACAAACCACTGGGCTGATGGCATGAAAAACTATGGCAGAGACTATTAATTCCCTTAAAGATCTCTAGTCAATGTTAGGAGTTGAATGGAGCAAAATGGGTTGGCCTGTAGAATACACTGAATGAACACAAAGCAGAAATGGTTATTAAAACTGACCTACTTTTCAGGGACTCTGTGTATAATCTCTGCTGCCTTAGTACTGGGAAGGTAAAATTTTTCAGGAGTGTCACTCAGCAATTCCAGATTCAGTAATGGCTGTGGATGCTCTGTAATCCAGATCTGTAAGAGTATTCCACATACATGATTCCATTCGAAGAAAAAAAAAAACAAAACAAGCCATGGGAAAATGAAGGCTCTAAGAGCAAGCAGCATTTAGGAGCTTGCAACCAAGAGCAATAGTTACTGTGTTTCAAGTTAATTCCCTAATAAAAGTTGCTCTAATAAACAGTCCCTTTGCAAGGAACAGGGAATTCAAGTGCTTAATAAATGTCTTGCAAAGGTTTTACACCCTTTGTGGCTCTTCAACAGTACCCCAGGTATGAGCAAGAGCTGTGAGCTGAGCTGGGCTGTGCTTGGCAGCAGCAGGGAGGGCTTATGGAATGGGGGAGTAACGTGGTACCTTTCCCCAGAGAGGCTTTAAGGGCTTCATCCTCACAGATGACTTCCAAAAATTATCCAAATATAAACACATATGGACTCCCACATATTTATTCTCGGCCTAAACCAACATCATGTCATCTTTTCCAAGCAGTTTAGAAATTGGGACTGCTGCATTGGTCTGCACAAGTGTCCCATTATTGCAGAATGCATTTGTTTAAAGCATGTTACTACTGCTTGGCAGAGTGTTTGTTTTCCTTCCTTAGGTGTACTGATCATTTTAGTATTTCCAAAAGCAGTTTTTGGCTCTCAGTCGAGTAACTCCCAGCATTGTTACCATGTTCATCTGATCACCCAAGACACCATTGCAGCAACTTTGAAGCAGTATCAACTGTAACTCTATTGGCAAGAAATTAGCTGTAAGCAATTTTCACTAAAGCAATACTAATATTAGGGAGGAAAAAGAGCTTAGTCAGCATCACAAGTTACCTTAATGCTGTCAGTCAGTGCTTCAGTCAGAACTAGAGGGAAATCAGGAAGGTACAACTTTATTTTAAAAACTCCACAGTGTTCATGAGTCTTCCAAACAGTTGAGGGGGAGGAAGGTGCAGGAAAAAGGATGTATGTGTGTTTTAGAAACACAGGATGGACAGAGGAGCTCCTCGGTCATGGGGACGAGTCATTAGCAGATTCTCAGATCAACCTGCTGAAGAGAGCTCTGCTACACCAGAGAGAAGACTTCTGACCCTAAAAACTCACACCTACAACTCTACTCCATTTATGCAAAATACATGCCAGTTCCAAGACTTTGAGATGAAAGCCCTCTGACCATGAGAGTCACCTGCCAGCAGCAAGAGTAACAGCAGACCTGTCTCTCAGCCAAGTACTTCCCTTGCTTGGAGGAGTCAGCTACACTTGATGATGGGACCCTCAGTGTCTGGGTTAGCTGCCATCAGCCAAGAGCTCCCCTGAGGGATTCAGAAAGCCTGGGTGCTTGCCTAAACTGCTACACAAAACGTTCGTGGCCGGGATGGGAAATGCCTCTGATGAGAACATAATTTCTCTTTAGATGTACAACTAGAAACTCCGTGCCTAAAATGGAAACCCCAGCTCCCAGCAAGACAAAAACCCAGCCCTAAGGTACAGGGCTGCAGGAGAGTCATTTAGTCAGATTCAGGCAGAAGATATGCTGAGGAATTCTGAGAATTAAGAAGAAGAAGGAAAAAAAAAAAGGAAAAAAAAAAGAAGCTGGGGACTCCAGGAGACACATGCACACTTCTGTAAACCTCTCACATCTCCATCTCCATCGACCAATGGGTTCCCATTTTCCCAAGCAGCATTTCACAGGCCACAGACATGGCTAATAAAGCAGAAACGAGTTGCAGGATGGTGTCAAGACTAGCTGCCCCCATCCCCAGGCAGAAAGAACCCTTCAATTTTCAACCACAACCACAGTCCCCTCCTTGGCATTTTTTTGTTACTAGGACTGAAGCTTTTCTTGTTACCCAAAGCACTAAAAAGCTCAGTACATGGTAAAAATAGTCCCATGCATTATAGCCTGGTAGTGTTTAAATTATGATGTTGTCTGTCATGGGCAACCTCAGCTTCGGTTCCATGGCTACACTGCTTCCAAATTTCTTCACATACTACTGAAAATAATTTTGAAGGAAGAACCTGTGCAGCCTGCTTGAAGGCTTGTACACCACAGGAAGACCTAGGAAGCAAGGCAGGAGGATGCCCTGCAGCATCCCCATGGCAGAATGGTATTGCTGGTCCTCCTTGCAGGGAGAGTGGCTTTAGCAGAGCCCAGCACCGCAGAAAAGAGAACATTTGGAGATAAAGAGTCCAGGGGAAAAGGGCTCTCTCCTGTTCCTACCACTACAAGACAGTACCAGTAAATACCCTCTTTGCCACAGATCATCGTGCAGAAAATCGCCCACGATCGGTTTCAGTGTAAAACAACTCACATTTACATTAACACCTCATAAAGATCTTGTTACGGACAGCAGGCAGCGAGCTCCTGCGAATCAGCTTGTTGCTACCTCCTCTCCCATCCGTGAGGAGCAGCCGCCAAGAAAATACTTGTCCTGCCAGGCTTTGGTCTGAGTACCAAGGCTCTTCGGCTGCCATGGCTTGTGGGCAGACGGCTGTGTGCCGAGACTAGTCCCGAGGTCATTTCACTCTTTTCATGCAGGTCACAGAATAGCTGGCTAACAGCAACAGCTTTCAGTCATTTCTTATCTGGATTGGATGCTGGCCAGGAGCCTGGGAGGGTGCCTAGCTAGGAGTGAAAGGCAGCCCCTTGCACAGCTGACGGCAGGCAGAGCTGGCCTGGCTTTGCCCAGCTTGGGCATTGGCCAAGGAGGCTCCGATTTGCTTCCCAGAAACTGCCGTCAACAAAGCGTTAACCAAAGGCGTACCTGGGAATAATGGACTAACAATAAGAAAGCAGCACCAATCACAAGTTCATGTCACACCCTAAGGAGGCTATCGGGCAGTTAACAAATGGCTTAGAACTCCGGGGACACCATAGCGCCCGGCACCTTTGGAGCTTGGGGCACGCTCTGGCACACAGGAACAGAGGAGCTCTGCCAGGTGCTTTCAGCGCAGCCCTGGGACTCACTGCTGATCTTCTCAAGCTGCTCCCTGGGGCTTGCTCTTTGGAGAAGTGAGTGGATGCTCCTGTGGCTGAGTGTGAGAACATGGAGGGGCTTTACCTTACAGATTCTCAGTCGTTTTATTGTATTTGAGTACTTTCTTCCACCCATTATTTTCCAGTAATAAAGATCTACTCAGAATAATGGTAAAGCTGGTACAAAAAACAGAGAGGTAGCATGGTTAAGGCCCTTCCCCTCCAGGGGAAGTAAGAGAGGCTGGTTTGTACCTCTTCAAGAAGGGAAAATAGAAAGGGAGCATTAGCATCCTTACCTTAGGGAAAGTGTTGCAAAAACATCAGAGACTGGGATTTCTGCTGTAAATTAAACTGAGAGTCTCTCCTGTTCTTGAGAGCCTATAATCTGACCAAGATCATTGTTCAGATCAGGATGACTAAATTCTCATTTTCTGCAGGTCACTGCCTGCCCCATTACTCCTGCTGTCACCTCTCTTTCGTCCCCAGGCACAACAAGGTGGCAAAAGAATAAATGAAGTGATGCCCACAAATCCTATCACAGCTGTGCTACAGGTGAGGCAGGAGAGAGATGCTCAGAGAAACCTCAGCCAGATGGTAGGCTCCAAAACCAGCTCCACACACGGTGAGCAGGAAAAACCCAAGACTAGACAGACATTTGTTTTCTGCCAAAGCCATCAGCGTTGTTGTATAAGAGAGGAGAAATAAACAGTCATGTAGAGAAACATAGAAGTGGAAAGGAGAAGCCAGCGTAAGAAATTGGTCAGCAGTGGAGAGCATAGTGCATTAAATCAGAGCAAGAAGCACAGAGAAAATATTTCAAGTATTGGTCTGTGACATCCTTCCCTCCCCTTCCATAAATGCTTTCGTTTATGGGTAGATGTTAATAACAGCAGAAGCATAAACATCAGAAAAGGAAAAACTTGTGGTAAGGCTGCAGGGACCAGGGCAGTGCTTCAGGCTTTGACCTGTGAGCATACACTTTGCTGCTGGAGAAGCTTCAGTTCTCTCCTTTCATCTCCTGGCCTCAGCCCCAGCACTCACAGCCTGCAGTACAACAGTTAGCCAGTCACTAGACCCAGTAAATTGTGCTTGCTCTTTAAGTTGTTTGGTTTTGCCTTTTTTTTTTTCTTAAGGGAAAAGAAACCAACAAAGAGGCATGATAGCCCCACGGGGAATTTTCTGTTAAAGTCACTGCCAAAAGAATGACCAATTTGTAAGTGAAATGTTGACACTTTTATAACACAGCAAATATCTTTCCCTTGAACGAAGCACAAGATTTTTTTTTTTGGTAGAAAAGATGAATTTTGTCAGGATGTTAAATACTAGTAGGAAGTGTTGCAATACTGTAACACATTTTCCCTTTCACTCTGTTTCCCACACAATTCCTTCAAGGCTCCACAAAGAAGCCACAGTCACTTTAGCAGAACCATCCACTGAAAAAGCAGGTGAAACCCACTGGGTAAATAAAAGCCTATCTTAGAAGTATTAGTAAATACCATCATCCCCTTACCAGCAGAGTACCTGCAAGCCCTCTGCACAGACTGCTAACTCCCATTTTTGTGGCACCAGCCTGCTTTCACCATGGGCTTTTTTATCAAAGGAAAGCCAGCTGGTGTCAGTGGAAGCAACTGGTCCCCTCAGTGAAACATCTGCATGTGATTCAGTGCCAAGGGTGCTTCTGTGTCTTCTTCTCCTCACCCAGGAGACACCAGGGGAAACTGGGCAGTGGAGAGGGTGAGATGTGCTTCAAGCAGCTTGAAGTTTGCAGCACACACTGTATTTGGGCCTGATTTGAATAGAGCCAAGGATGGGGACCGGGTCTGGGTGAACCAGCACAGCTCTGCACCATCTCCTTGCCTGATTCCCCAAACCCTCTCTCCAGCAGCCCCCAGGAGTGTCCCACAGGCTGCATCCCTTCACGCTGCACGGACCCAGAGTGCTGCTGAGATAGTTTATACCCTTTGGTCTTTGGTCTTGCTAGAAGACAGCCAGTAAAGGGAGGTGAGAGCAGAGAAGCTTTTGAAGTGGGGAGACCACAAAGCTCATTTAGGATGCATACACCACCAAAAAAACCCCAGCCACCAGACAGTAATAACTTCAAAACAATGCTGACTGGAGTTGAAAACAGTGATGTACTGGCAGAAAAACTGGTGCCTAAGCCAAGTTCAGACGTGGTGTAAGCTGAATTTGATTGTTTATGATGCTGAAGAGCGGTAATGGTTGCCGACAGGCAAGTCTCGCTGTTAAAGAGAAACACACAGCTTGTTAAAGGGACCTCTGGGCACTCTTTCAGGCCTAGCAGAAATCATAACCAACCTACTCAGTGCAGTAAAACCTGCTGGAGAAAGCGAGGACAGTGTCATGCTCCTTGGTGGAATCTGGGGTGTAGGACACAGGCTGCATTTAGTGTGCACATGGCAGAGATCATGGAAGGAGCAGAAAGCTGGAGAGGGCGCAGAGGAAGTGGGCTTCTGGGGACACAGACTGGGGCAGGAGGCCACACAGGCTGCCTACAAGATGTTTTCTTCTGTTGTGGTTGGGGGGACAGGATTTGAGACCATTCTTTGTGAAAAAGCAGATGCAGTGAATAAGAAGGGTTTTAGAAGTGAAGTGTTGGTATTGGAAAATTATCTGTTCTGGGAGTTGTTGAATGCAATGATTTTTCATTCCAAAATGTTGAACATTTTATTGAGATTGCCAAATTTCTTGACGGTCAAAATGTACAGCAGACCGTTTGCTGAAGAAAAGACTTTACTCTGGGTCAACTTAGTTTAAAATTTCATTTTGAGGTTCCTCTGAATTATAGATACATCAAAGTACAGTGATGACATTTGAACTACCAGAAAAATTCTGGGCTCTGCTTCTTCCTTAACAAAGTGATAGCAAGTCAGCATGGGAAAAAGTCAGGTGGCCAGCTGAAAAACAGCAGGTTGGAAAAAGCAGAGGTACAGATGTGTGTGACAGCTTGTCCCTAAACTCCTCCAGCCATGGGGGTAGCCTTGATGTTCAAAATATGCTCCTGAAACATCTCAGCGGGCAGGGTCTGTGTGGCATTAACAGCCCTGAGTGCTCTTTGCCCAAGATTCAGCCCTGCCACAGGATTTGCAGCACACAGCTTGGGGAACAGAAGACTGTGCTGAGACACAGACATCACGGCTTGTATAGGGAGGGCTTCTCTCCACAGGGTCCTCTCCAAGCCCATTTTTCTTCAGTGCCTTTGGTCTGGCACCTCCCCTCCTCTACTTAAAATTAACTGCGCATCAGACATCAACCCACTTTGTTTCTCAGTGCTTTCACCGTGGGAGAAAGCTGGAAGTGGGAGGTGGAGCGCAGGGAGCAAAGGAAAAAAAAGAAAATGGAAAATATGGAAGAAAGTGAGAGGCTGAGGAGGGAGGGGAGGAGCGGGGAGGAAGGGCTTGAAAGGGCTGCTGAGGGACAGGGGCAGGGTGGCCCCTGGCTGCCCCACATTGTGCTTTGCTCTATCCATCTAAATAAAGGGACTATCCTGACTTGTGTCCCAGCTGGGAGAGGTTTTGTTGCCTTTTGGGTTTTGGTGTCGTCCCCTCCCCCTGTTTTGCTCCCTCTCCTCTCTTCCCTTCCCTCCCCTCCCTGCTTTCATCCAGACTGCATCAAAAGTGCCCCCGTGTCTCCGACTCCTCGGGCATTTCCACCCCCTCCCTGGAGGCACAATGTCCCCCTTTGTGGCCACCACCCAGATGACCTTTTCTACCTTCTTATCCTCATTTATCCCTGTGCCCCCGGGTAAATAAACCCTGAGGCGAGGGATGGGCAGAAGCTGGGAGGGAGAGAGCTGGCCCTGGGGCAGGTGCTTCCTTCTGCAGCCCCACTAGCCCCAGCAAGGCAGGGATAACACCAGGGGAATGAGCATGAGAGAGTCATTAGGAACTGGCTTGTGCACCAGGGATGATCAGCCTGCCCAGCATCCCACAGTGAGGTGGAGATGTGGATTTCACCCCAAAAGAGAGTGCATCCCTACTTCCACTTCATTTAAATGCCCGTGTCAGCCAGCCCCATAGGAGGGGCAGAGCCAGGCTTGAGTTGGGGTAGCCAAGGACACTTGCATGTGGACACATGGGCCTTTGAAAAGCAAATGTCCAGCCACAGCCTGCACCGGGGATGTTCATAGGGGAGGAGAAAAACATTTGCTGGGCTCTGTGCAGGATGAACCTACTCACAGCCCATCCTGTTGTGCCTGGGGGCTGCTCACTTCTCTCCTGGCTTTCCTCCCCCTGCATGTTCCCCTTCAGTTCCTGCTGGTTTATCCATCTTTATTAGTCCCTGCTCGCTTTGGCAGAGCTCAGTCACCTGCAGCTCAGGGCTCTGCATGGGTCCTGCATGGGGCTTCACCTCTGCTGTGTGCCAAATCTTCCAGTGCCCCCAGCCTGGCACATGTTCCTGAGCAATCATAAATGCACTGTGGCTCAACACAGTGCTTCAGCTATGAAATCCCAGTGAAAGCCTTTATTCTGCATGTCTGATGCTTTCAGGCCTTGACATTCAAGCAGATGTGCCTGTGCAGAATTCTGTTCCAGCTGCGCACACTGGAAAGGCAGGTCCAGGATGGACACGTGAACATCCCCTATTCCCTGGGGCAGACAAGGACATCAGATTGGGCTTAGGTGGCTAACCCTGGCTGAGCATCTATCTGGCTTGTGTTACTTCACCAGCTTTATTCGTAAAGGGAAAGCTCAGATCCACACACTGCCCCAGGTTGTCCCAAATGGAGAACTCTCCACCTCAAAGCCCTAAGTCTCCATGTGTTTCAGATCCTGCTTTGGCTGCCCAAGGTGATACAGTCAGATCCTAAATTAGTCCCTTATAATCTAAATTGAATTTAGACCCAGAAAATCCCCAGCTTTCAGATGTTTCTGGTTACACAATAACTCTGGCTCTTTACTTCTCAGAAGAGTGAAATGGCAGGATTTTGAAATTCCTTGTTGGTTCATGTTTGCATATAAATGCTGATTTTATCTTTTCTGTACACAAAGTAAACACCAAGCTGTTTTACAATAATGTTGCCGTTGGAACATGCACCAAGGATGGCAAAACAACTTAGAGATGTTTCCAGACCCAAGGACCATGCCTCCTTTCACACAAAGAAGCCGCCGCTCCAAGATGCCCGGCACTCCCTCATCCCTGTTTATGCAGATCAACAGGCAGGTTTCCTTAGGCAGTAGTAAGATCCCGAAGTAAAATCTGGGTGGAGATGACAAAGGATGGGCATTCACCCAGGCTACCTAAGCGCAGGTTCCTGATGGAGTTGAATTTTTCCATAGGTCCCCAAGAGCTCTGGACCCTGCTGGAAGTGCCCAGAATCACTGCAACTGAGCAATGATGGCTCTTACTTAAACTGGGATTTACATCTCTTATAATGCTGGTCAACACAGGGAATGTAATTCACATTAAAATAAACATTTAAAGTAATGTAGCTATTGACGGTAAACTCTCTGAGCATCTTATGCTGAGAGATGCTCTTTGTGAAAGAACTAAATGCAGTCATGGCCAGAAGCAGAGAAAGGAAGATGTGCTGCCAGGAGGAGATAGCTGTCAGAGAGTAAATTAATTCAGCATAGTCCCAGATTTACAGAGCCCTGCTGGAGGATCAGAGGTGGCCATACTTAAAAAAACGACCCTGCCCACAAGCCTGACAGCCTTAATTATGGAAAGAATAATGTACAGTCAAATAAAACCACATTTTCTGATGATTTCTTATTTGTCAGTGGATATTGCAGAAACTCTGTTTGAAAGTCAACAGCCTCTGGTGAAAGAGGTGCTCTTGAGTATAATGGGAGAGGATAAAAATCCAGCCCAAATACCTCCCTTCAGCCACCTAGGAGTGCGGCGTCTACCTGAAGTTAGTCATTTGACTACTCATCTTCTTTAGCAGCCCACGAAGACAGAGGCATCTTCTGAGAGCAATTCATTCTGCTTGCCCTAGGATGACTGTTTGACATGGGATCAGCTGCCCCTGGGTGATGCCTGGCCCTCCCAACATCCAGAGGTGGGTCTGTGGTGAGGAGATGCGTCAGTGGTAGCCAGCTTTAGGTGGTCACGGGTAGAGGAGCTGCCTCTTGCCCTATATACCTGCGTGCTCATGGAGGCTGAAGCACTTCCCCCATCCCAGAAGTCATTTCTGAAAAAACACGTATTCACCCCAAAATTCCCTGAAATCCAGGTTGCTGTAGCTTCCAGTGGCCTTTATATCACACCTGTACCCTCTGAGACAGTATCAGAAATAGACCCCAGCTCCCTGCTGGTGGTCACCACACCTGATCAGCATGAAAAACCGGCATTTTTTTTAGACTGAAAAAGCCCACAGCCTCATGCACTGGGCATCAAACCTTCATCTTGAAATGGCACTAAATGCATCCAACAAAATCTGAGTGAGGTATTTATTGTGTCCTATCAGTCATACAAGTTTCAAATGTTACACTGCCTTTGACATTGCAAGAGCAAAACTGAAAATGTCATACCAGCTGTTTAAAGGGAAACAATCAAAAAAGTATACTTGCAGGATATTCGTATTAGAAACCACACTTTCCTTCTAGTTGCTTTGGACAAGAGGTTTAGGAGAAGGACTGGTGTGTGTACATGTTCTGAAGGCACTGACTTCTGTATCCAAAGCAAAAAGCAGTAGAAGGTGGGATGAAGAAGACAACTGAGAAATGTCACATTATTTAGTAATGTGAGTTGTTCCATAGTTGTTCCATGTCAGAAGCAATTGCAGTGGGACAAACAAATCATCCCAAGCCACCTGGCACAGCTGCCCAAGCCAGGCTCATCCGTCTGCAGTGCAAAGCACAAGAAGCTTCTGTAATGCAACAAGTCCCATTGCAGTGTGTCGAGCCCTGCTGCAGTCCCAGCTATCATTTGCAGCCAGGTAGGTAACACTGCTGCACATTTCATTACTACAGGCAGACCCTCAGCCTGCCTAGAAATGTGAGCAACAGCTTGGGTCAGCATGAAAGAAACAGTATATTAAATTGTCAGGAACGACAGAAAATGCATATGCCAGTATCTTGTCTCTAAATGGAGTCACTCGCCCACACAAGCTCCTCATCTGACCTCACTTGGGTGGCTTTTACTGCCTTCATTGTTTCTGTAAAAAACTCAGAGGCATTTCAGTCCATAAAGAAGACGGAAAACCTATTAATCGCCTTATGGCTGCAAGACAAGCCCACCCCTACCTTGCTCTGAGCCCTCCTCCTCCTTGCCAGAATCCCCGATTCCCCACTGAAAGCCAGGGGCACTTTTAAAAGGCTGGAGACATCTTCTCCTCTCCGCCTTTGCTCCTGCCCTTTGCTTTGCAGGAAGGCATGTATATATGACACGGCAAGTGAGGGGGCAGATACACTTCTGTTGCTTGAAAGAAGCCCCACCATGTGTATTTTCTGTAGGTGAACAGATGTGGCCATTCTATGTCTTCCAACCTGTGTTGATCTGCTGTCACTGCTCCTGTCCTGGCACCGTTTCCCTGTCCCCAGAGCTCCGCCACAAACCGCCCCCCGTCCCCCCCCCGCCCGCTTCTGCCTTACCTCCAGCCTCTCTGGGCAGTGATTAATGGTGCCCATCAATCAGACACGGCTGCGATGAATGCGGCAGCAGTTTGCGATTAACCTTGGAGGACCTTGTCCCCCTGTCCCCGGCTATCCCCCTCCAGAGCCCCCCACTGAGATTATCGGGTGANTCTTTTCATATTGAAATGGAGAGTTCTCAATCGCTCCTTTGAACTTTGCTTGCAGGGGGAAAAAGAAACCCAAACCCCAGTGTTTTCCTTTAATAATGCAGAGGGGAGTCAGGATTGGGACAGTCAGGGTTAGTGACAACAGTGGTGCCGAAAGAGTTGTTTCACCTGCCTTGTGAGAGAAGAGAAAGTGTGAAACCATGGGGTAGTTGCTCACAGGGGACAGAGTTCCACTTGACCCTGTCTTCTGTTATGTCTGTGCAGCAAACCCTGGCTTTGCTAGTGCTGTACTGACACAGGATGGAATAGAGTCCTTGCTTTCAAGAAGTGATGGCAATGATTTCTTAGTTTCTTAAAATGCCTTTTCATGGCTTCCACTGGGATTTGGATTATTCATCTCTGCCACTGGAGGAGAGTGGAAAGGGAAGGTGTTCCCATTTCTGCTTGTGCCAAGTGCTTATATTTGGGATTGCTTGGCTGGAGCAGACTGACATCCTTGCAAACACCAGTGTGGCTCTCCCCAAAGCAGCAGGGTGCACCTCGTGCTGTGGTTTGGCACATTGCAGCAGGCTGAGGAAGAGAAGCCAATGACACCATCTGAACTATACCTGCACTTAACACACTGCCACAGTGTGAGCTGACGCTGGGTGATTTTGATCTGGAGGTGTTCAAGGGCAAAGTTTAGGCCTTTGGGTGAGAGGGTTTGCTCATGGTGGTGGCTCATTACTGGGACTGGCATTTCTCAGGCAGGCAATGCTGTCAGCTCAGCGTGAACATCCCATGGGTCACACACCGTCGTGACAGCAGGGGAGGAGGTGAAACAACCAGCACCTTAAGTAGAGACAACTAGAGATCAATCTAGGGCTTGTAATTCCAGGAGGAAAGCTCTGGTGAGTGAGGTCATTCTCCAGCGGGTGGGATACCTTTCTGCTTTCGCTCCTCCAAAAGTCCTTAGTGCTCCCTCATTTGCTTATAATCACCAAGAGGCTTTGTTGGTAAGAAATAAAGCTTCACGTGCTCCCATTTAGAGGCCCATGGGGCCCTTTTTAGTCTTGTCCCTTGGAGATAAGGATGCAAATTAACAAACGAACTTCAATTAATAGCCAAATCCCTTTAAAGAAACAGCTTCATACTCAAGCATTTCTGAACGGGGTTCTACCCATTATTTGTCTCTCGTTTGAATGGTCATTATGAACATTTTGAACTCTGTTCATACATTTATATACCCACACATATACATGCAGTCCTGCATGCATGAAAATGGTTGTGTGTCCAGCCAGCGTTTTCAAGCTCAGGAGGAAGAAACCTTGCTTTGCTCGTGGATGGGGTGGGGAGCTACTCAGGTTGCCATCAGTTCAGGGGCTGGCCTCCAGCATTAGCCTGTTTCTTCTGCAGCCATCCCATCCATCCTCATCCCAGACTTGAGTGCTTGAAGGGTGCCACGGGGCTGCAGGAGAGCTCTGGTGGGGAATGAACAGACTGGCTGCCCAGGAGCCTGACAAAGCAAGGCCAAGCTTCACCACAGCATTCAGGGAGGTGGGGCGAGGCAGGGAGGGCACATGACTATTAAGATCTCCCTTCAAATGTTATTAAATAATGTTTTGCTGCTGCAGAACAACAGGTGTGGGGAGGCACAGGCAGGTAAACCCAGCCCAGAGCAGGGCAGCCTGCCAAGTCTGTTTCCTTACATAAATCTCTCCACTTCAAGGTATGCAATTAATCCCGGCTCCAGCCTCCGTTTACCACAGACCTTCTTTGTACACATGATGTATTAATCACCAGAAAGGACTTTTGCACCTCTGCTATCATTCTCGCTTTGCAGGCGGCTGTGAAGAACTTTGAGAACCCATGGAGACCAAAGGACGTGGTGGCAGGGGCGGGTTGGTGATGACACCAGACAGCCTGAGGACGTGTGTGGGTACACACACGTGCGGGGGTGTGTACCTCTGCCATACTATGCTGTACTGCAGCTCCTCTGACGCTGTCTTTGCCAGCAGATCCCCTGCTCCACTTTCCCTGGAGACAACGGATGTTAATCAGTAACAGCTCCCCACCCTGACTTTTACAGGGCTGATTACAGGAGTGCTCATTAAAAAGCCAGGAGGACAGCAGATCCCCATCAGGAAGCCTGATCCTGCAAGAGCCTGCATGTAGCTCCTCATCCCTGGTGTACACAGGCGGCAGCAGCCCTATCTCCTGCATCTCAATGGAGGGAGAGGGCATGGCTGGCCCACAATGGAGCCTGCCCACACCAGGCTGCCAGAGCACCCCTGTCCTGGCCCCATTTTGGCAAGCCCAAACTGTTTGCGCTGCCCAGGCTGAGATCTGCTGGAACATGACTCTGTAGCCACCAGTGTCCAGCTTGGACCAAGAGCCCAGTTAGGCCAGGCAACTCAGATGTCAAGAGCCCTCAGTTTTCCCTTTTACTCCTTGTTTTGCCCTCCATGATGTGTGCTCTGTGTGTTTAACATCCATTTCAGAACCGGCACAACAAGAGCCCTGAAGTTACACACTCACCTGGATCCCGGCACCAGTTCTGATGGCCTCTCCCATCCACACTTCCCCAAAATCCTTTGGAGTAAAGCAGAGAAAGAGAGAGAGGGGAGCAGATGGCCAGTGCGGTTTAACATGTACATGGAATGCTCCTATCTCCAAGGCCTCATAAAGATTACAGATGTGCTTGCATGGGACAGGGGAACGCCCACCCTGCTCCCACCAGGGCCATGGCAGCTCCTGGGGATGCCTTTCCTCCCCATCTGCCTGTGAGGGGTCAAGGGCTGAGCCTTCAGCCCCCATGATAAGTGGGGTGGGAGGGAGCCATGGGCAAGGCTGGAGCTCACTGCCAGCTTCCAGCTGCCTCAGCTTGGCTTTTGTGTGGCCAGTGCCATGTCCCTGGCTGGGAACACATGTGCATGAGGTAGATGAGTCACAGAGCTCCTGCTCCAGAGACTTTACCCAAACGCTGCTCAGCACCCATCTGAAACCTGGCTGGCACCTAGGGGACAGAGGTGGGTACTCAGCACCTATTGCTTGGGGCTCCCCAGCTGTACCTGAGGTTTTTGGATGTTGGCAGCCAGTGCCTGGCTTGTGCTGAGGAGGCTCTGCAGCCTGCAGATAATGCCCTGCTCCTGAACCTATAGTGCTGTGCTCCTTCAGGCCACATTGTCCCTTGTCCCAGGGTGCCACCAGCTCCTTACTTCAAGCTATGAATTATTTTCTGAGCCTGACCACTCAAAACCTTTCCACTTCTTGTTTTCCTTTGGCTGTAATGTTTGTCCCTGGATGTAGTAAGACTATCCACAGGAAAGGGTAAAAAAAAGAAAGGAAAAAAGAAATGCTATTTCTTTGGCTGTAGCCTTTCTTTCAGGTGAGAGGCAGTCTGCAAGATGCTGGTTCAGAGTCATTTAGTAGGAGCTTGAGCTAAAAAGCAACTTTCCCATTTCCACAGTGAAGACTTGCCTGCTCCAGCCACAGAGGGTAAGGCATGGTGCGAAGGCAGAGTGCCAACAAAGTAGCCACTTACCCCAAGATAAAGCTGCTGAAAACTGATGTTAATTAAAAAGAGAATGTTTTTGTTTCGGCATGCTTATTAATTATTATTATGACTATTTGCAGTTTATATTGCAGTAATGCCTACAGGTATGAATTAACAGCCTGGAGTCACTGCTGTCCAGAGAGCAAGCATCCAGGTGGGCAGAGGCCAGGCCCCAAAAGCTTACCCACAAAAGCAGCAGGACCTCAAGCTAGCTTTTCATCCCAACAAAACTGTCCTTTTCTCCTTGAGCTGCAGCTGAACTGTGCTGTTTTAAGCAGCAGGGATCAGACGTGTGTCCTGAGGACCATGCTGGACCACTTCCACCATGTGGTCACCACTGGGGACTCAGGGCTGTCCATGATGGAGACCTGCAGAGCTCACAGAGTGGCTGGGAACCAGAAAGGACAGAAAGCACACTGGGTAGCCACATTACCTGTTTTTGTTGCAGTCAGTAACAAAGGTCTCACCAGTGCAATGTTTTCTCCCTTCGGGCTATTTTTCATTGTTCTGTGATGCAGGGGCCACAGACAGGAAAAAGGTAAAAAAAAGAAAGGAAAAAAGAAAGAAAAAGAAAAAAAAATAAAGAGGCACGATCTTCCAGGTCCTGAAATCATTGCAAAGCCTGGGAGCCAAGGGATCCTTTTGTCTTTCCAAACAGGGCCAAGACAGGAGCAGAAAGTGAGAATGGATGTGAGGGGATCACAGCAGTGTGAGCAGGGTCCTCTGCAGTGCCCCATCACCTCTGACTCCCACACAGGACAGAGCACCAAGGAGAACCTCGCAGGCAAGAAAGTGGTGATGTGGGCCTCTCGCAGAGCAGGACGCTTTTTGTTCCTTCTGAGATTAGGAAGGAGAATACAGCTGCCCCTGTGCCCTGGCTTTTGGACAACATCCCTGCAACTGGGGCACTGCTGAGGATGGAATGGATACTGCATGAAATGTTATCTGGGATCTCCAGAGGAGGAGGCCAGGCAGGAGCCCCCAGGTTCCCTGGGCACAGGGCTTCTGAGCAGCTCTGTGCCCACTCATTGCACATCTCTGCATCCCCATGTGCCCCTGTGAGACAGAGCTGATCCCAGAGAGGGGCACCCACTGAGATCTGCAGCTGGGGACCCTAGGAAGGAGCAGAGTAAGAGTAAGAGTACACCTGTCCTTGCTTTCATTTGCCTCCCTTTGTCATGCTTATGAAGAATTAGTTTTTTCTTTTGAAGTCTCCCTCTCCAGCCCCAAATAAGCTGCCTCATCACCTTGTCCCCCCTTTCCCACCACCTGAGCTTTTCAAGCATGGCTTCCTGAACCATGTCTGGCTCTGGCTCTGTATCACCAGCCAGGAGCTCGAGGATCCCTCCTGCTGCCGCCTTTGCACTTCTATCAGGTTCAACCTGTTCAATTAGTGGTGCCCCAGGCACTGTGGGTTCCAGCTTTCTCTTTCTGCTTCATTTAATTTGAACACACACACCTCTCCCTCCCTTCTCCTCCCTGCTCACTTCAAGGCCTCAGGCTCTGCACTGTGAAAGGCACAAGGCAGGGCATCACTTACACACCTGGAATATGTTGCAACAAGCCCAACAGCCTTTTACAAGGAAGTCTTGGGCCCAGACGATGAGTTAGAAAGTCCTTTTGCAAAGCCGCCTTTCTTGGGTAACAAAATGCACAGCTAAACCCCATTCACTGATTCCAGTGCTCCTTGGGGGATTGGTTTTCTGACCTGCTTTCTTCTTTTTTGGGGGGGTTTAACACTGCCCTGTGCACACGTGGAGAGCCAACCAGCCGTGTACACAAGCAATATACACAATGAGGAAAGGATTAGCTAAAACTGCTCACTGGCTTTTATTCTGGTTTCAAAAGGAAGCCGATTTTGGAACACTTCAGTGCTTGCCTTATCGTGGAGAGCATTGTAGTGGGCACCTCTCTTTCCCCATTCTGACACTGGCATGGAGATGCCTGAAGAAGATCCAGGATGGCAGATCCCATGTTGTGGGCAGGGTCCCTGCTGCTGTTGCAGTGTCACATAGGGTAGGGAGGAGGCCAAGTCTCACTTTCCTCCCTGTGTGTGTGTGGACAGCACTGGCTCTGCCATAGGGAGGGATGCTGTGCCTGTGCACAGTGTGTTGGAGCAATGCTCTTCCTGCCAGGGTGAATGTGGTGGCAGTGGGGACAAGCTCTGGGTGCTTTGTGTGAGCAACACGACCTGACAAGCAGCACGCTGCTGCTGGGGACTTGGCTGTGCCACGGGGACTTCAGGGGCACCAGGCTTTCCAGAGGGGGTGACTTAGAGCATCTGAGCTGTGCAGCAATCCCCCACAAAGGCATGGCCTGCAGTGCTCCAGGGCAGGTAGAAAATGAAACTTAAAGCTAAAAATAAATAATCTGATCTGTGAAATCGCACATTCAGGTACTGCTGGTGTTGGCAGGGAAGAACTGCAGCTCCAGGAACCTGGTGGTGGCTTTGAAGCTCCCTGACTGCCTGCAAGCCCAGCTGAGAGCTTCAGCCAAGCAGAGGAGCCCTTTGCAGTTCCCTGGGCAGCTCTTTACTGGCTGCATTAGCTGCTGGGCAGCTGCCCAGGGGCCCATAGGGCATTTGTCCTCATTGCCTGGCTGCCTGGAATATCTCTGCTGTGACAAATCTGCCAGAGATGTTGATCCCAGTTCAGTAGGATGAATGGGACAAAGAACTATCAAAATTGTCAGTTATATTTATTTTTGTCAGCAGAAATGCTGACTGCTGTGTGAGGACCAGCAGCAGCAGCAGCAGAGAAAGCAACATGACAATAACGAAGTGACAGAAAGTCATTTGGCCTGTCATTTCAAGATGAAGATTTAAACATCTCTCTTACTAAAGAACCAGCTGGAAATATTACACCAGTCTGTGTTAAGTCTCTTCTCTGCTGCCACTACACTCAGCTGTCCCACTCATGTGTTGGCTGTATACTGCAAAGCATAAAAGCTTGCATGTCTCATTTTGTGCTGGACAGTTTCTCCACGTGGTTCCTTAATGCCTTGGGAGTTTATCCTGCAATATGCCATTTTTTTCCTGCCACCAATCAACTTAAACGGTTGGTTGTTTGCTGATTTTACAGGCAGAGAAATATTTGGCCGAGCTATACTGCTGCAACAGTTTAACCAGAGCATTCATCATCGTTTACCAAAACTCAGTGACTGGGTAGAACAGGAGTTCAGCCTGACCACTGCTGCTTGGGAGCCCAGAGGTGGTGCTGAGTGGATACAGATGCCATTCAAGGTCACCTTCTTCCTCTGAGTGAATGTTAGAGAGGCTCACTCAGCATTTAGTGATGGACTCCTTCAGATGGGGAGCTGCTGGAAGCCCTCCTCAGCCCTGCAGGGAGGATCACAGGCTGCTGCTGAGCAGAGTCATCCCCAGCACATTGGAGAAAAATTTTGGTGGAGATGAAATCAATAGGAATTTTTATTACATATTTCAGTGTCAGTTTTCATTAAAAAAAAATTTAAAAATGAGTGCACTGTTGTCTTTTGTCTCAGTCTTTTGCAACCTTCAAACGCTGCCTCAAACCTGTTTCAGCCACTTTCTGTTTTGAAATGGTGAGAGAACGACCCTAAAGCTCCCTATAGTCTGTCTGTCTCACCGGGATGACTCACTCCAAAACGTCACAGGTCCATGACCGTGGCTCTGTGCTCCCTGAGTGGGTCCCTGAGTGGGATTTAGTGGGATTTAGAGTGAGGAGCAGCCAGGGGTGGATGGGAGTGTGGGATGCCCCTGAAGCCTCACCTCCATCTGCCTGGAGCCTTGTGGGGGTGATGAGTACAAATATGCACCCAAGTGAGTAGATTTGAAAGGCATTAAAGACATTTAATGCAGGAACTTGTGTAATTCTTTGTTTGTAAATCCCTGGGTTTGCTGTACCTATCCCTCAGGAAGGTGACAGAGTCAGCTATCTATTTTTTCATGCATTTTACCATTAAAAGGGCATGCTTTCAAGGGAGCTGGAAGAAAAGAGGCCGTGCTTATTCCATTGACCCCGTGCTATCTTTTCATAAACATGGCTGAAGGATTTCTATGGCTGAGACGGGTAACAAAAGGCTCTGCAGAGCCACAGCTGGGGTTTTTCATGCTCCAAGGAGAGACGAGCATCTTGCATCCCACCGAGGGCTTTGGCTGGAGCCGCCGCAGTTGTTCCCACCTCTTTCCGCTCTTTCACCCGGGACAACCTGCACGGGTGCTCCCCGAGCTGAAGAAGGGGCAGACAATGAGGATGCTGGGCACAGAGCGAGGGGGAGCAGGAAGAAGAGGAGAGGAGGAAGGACAGGAGGGGCGAGGAGGGCCAGGCAGCCTGAGCGCACCGCAAGGGAGAGGAGAAAGGTGGAAGGAGGGGGTTCGCAGCGAGGCGAGGGGACGGGCTCTGCCCCTTTCCCTTGAAAGCAGCTTTTCAGATGGAAATGGAGGGTCAGCAGCAGCCCCTGGATAATGGCCCCCTTCGCTCCGCTCCCCGCGGGCACAAAGAAGCGGAGGACGCTGCCGGGGAGCCCCGCTCCGCTCCCCCCGGCCCGGGGCAGGGCGAGGGGCGGCCCGGCCCGGTCCGGCCGGAGCTTCCGCCGCTGCTCGGGCGCAGCCGGGCTGCTCGCCCAGGGCCCGCGGGGCACGAAAACTGGCTGGAAGAATGCTAACAAGGCGGGGGGAAGGGGAAAAAAAAGACGGAGAGAGAGAAAAGCTGAAAGATTTCAACACAAATAATCTTCAAGGAGTGTTCTGTAAACAGAACGGAGGGCAGGGCGCCAGGAGCACCTGCCTCTCCGCATTGACATTAATTGTTTCGGGAAGAAGGGAAAAAACCCCTCCTCTGGCCGCGCGTGTGCTCGTTGTGTGCCCGTGCCCGAGTGGCGGGGGAGGCTGTGGGGGCTGCCCGGTGGTGGGTGCTGCAGTAAAAGCAGCTCTTGCACCCAAACCCCGCATCTGCTCTGCCTTCCTCTACCGCTTCATTCCTGAGTGATGCCTGAGGATCCGAGTGCTTGCTAAAGGTATTGGTGGTTTAAACCTCTTAGTGTCTTATATCACCCTTGGTTCCTGCTATTGTTTTCTCTCCCTGTACCGTGTGTAATCCTTGCCGGGCGCTGCCAGCCTCCTGACCTCGCAGCTCCCCTGCATCGCCGAGTTCCTCAGGCACAAGTTTTGTCCTGTTCTGGGGGTGGGTATCAAGGAGCTGGAAGGCTCCTGCACCCACACAAGCAGTGGAGAAGGATTAGACCGTGCACGAACAAGTCCCTAATCATACAGTTTGGCAATCTCAGGGTAAACCACCTCACCCCTCCCAGCAGAGAGTTAATCTCCGGTCTCAAGCGTGTGGCACCTCCCGCAAAGCAGCATCAGTGTTTGCAGGGGCTCAGGGGAGAATGGTGCTGTGGCAGGTCTGGTGCCATTTCCCTCTACCCCTTTCCAGCCTGCAACCTGTGCCAGCCTCGGCTGAAGAGCTCTCTGCCTCTCATGAGCACAGCTCTGAGGACCTAAAGCCTTGACACACAAGTACACACATTTTAGGTTGAGATCCTAAGCATTATGCATGGTATCTCCAAACAACAATAACCTGGGAGCTGCTTCTTCTCTTATAGCCATGAAGGACATCGAGGCACACAGGGTTATTCGATGGTGGTGGGGATGTGGGTGGGCTGGACGCGATGCAAATGCGGATGGGACACAAGGCTGAATCCTTGTTTGGTGCTTGGAGTGTAACTGAGGCTGCCAGAGCTGCCTCGGGGGCATCTCCTGTCTCCCTGCTTAAACAAATAATGCTTGCCTGAGGCACACAGCAGGCCCAAGCAAAGCAATCCAGAAATCATCCGCCAGTGCTGACAGATTTGTTAGCTGGTGTAAAGGGTATACTGGTTTCATCTGAACACCACAAGGCTGATTACAACTTGCTAAAGAGCTTTCCTGGCTGTTGCATTCAAAGATCTTCCTACAGATGCAGTTAATATCAGCAAAGGGCTGACTGTTAATGTTTGTTTGCTGCTCTGCCTTGGAGCTAGATGGCACGACCAAATTTTGCAGGCATTGCTCAATTACCATGAAACAGCATGTCAAAACTTCTGCATTTGCTCACCTTATGCATGCAGAAGAGTCTGGATCGAAGTGTCACCAGAGGTGACTCTTCAGTTTGGCGACACAAGCTGGAAAATGACCAGCCAAGGCTCTTTGACGGGAAGCAGTTAGTATAGTGCTTCCTCAAGGGAGAGAAATCTGCAGCAAATTTGTGTTTGTCACAGCATCACGCACTTTAAATGAGGGTTATGTGGGTGCAGGAGAGCACTGGGAACAATGTGGTGTTCTGTTGGTGCTGCATTGCTCCAAGGTTTTGGCATTGACCAGGTGTCCAAAGCTGGAGATCTGCTGGAGGAAAGCACCAGTGAGGTCAAATATCTTGTGTTCCTTGCTTTTACCTAGGTTTTGTTATTTGATGCCCAAGCTTTCATTTTTCTGACTCCAGCTTTCTTCTCTTGATAGTCAACATTCCTTACTTGGAACACTCTTAAACCTCAGTGCTCTGGCTTCAGAATGACTTAACTTATTTCTGTCCTGCTCAATGTCCTCCTCAGTACATCCTTAAAGTACCGCTCTCTGCCCCATCACTCCTCTTTTGGGAATGGCCATCCTACCTTAGATCCTGGCCCTGGATGCTTCCCAGTGAATTGCACACCCCAAGCAGTCAGACCATGCTTGGTGTCCCCAGCTGACATCAGGGACCCAGGCAGAGTTTCAAGCCCCCCACAACGGATGGGGAAACCTGCAGGTTTGGGGGGAGGAAAAAGAAAGAAGCTGCCCGTGGCCAATGCCTCTCTCCCCCCATCCTGCCCTCTCCCAGTTTAACCATTAACAGGCTGGTTGGCCCTGCCGAGACAATGGTCTGTTTGTTTAGCATGGGGGGAGCTCATATCGGGGGCCTGGCAGATTTATCAAAGCAGAGTGATTAGCTCTATTAGAGAAGAGATTTGTGTAAACAAAAAGACAGGTGCAAAGAGACGATTCCAGCTGGCAAGGGCTTCACAGAGCATGAAGCATTTCAGTGGCAATAAAGCTTCTTCCAGGAAACAAGAGTCAGACTGGAGAGAGCATGTGTAGTTTTAACCTATTTGACTGGCCCTCCCGACCACCGACCCTCCCAACCATTCATCCTCTCTGCCCCAGGCAAGGGGGATGTGGCCTTTGGTGTGCCCACTGCTCCCCTGATCTCCTCCTGTGGATAGGGTGCAATGTTTGCACATGGTAGTGGAAGCTGTCCCTTGGAGATGTGCCACTTGTCACCCCTGAGCCATATAATGGACTCCAATTCACAGTGGGAAGGCTAAACCCTGTCCTGCCATCCCAGTGGTCTTCCTTCCTTCAGCCTTGTCCTGCTGGGCCATCATGGTCCCACCAATTGTCAGCAGAGGTGTTTGTCATTTGCTGACAAATGTGGCTTGGTGCAAGCCTGGTGCCAACTTCTGCAAGCAGAGACAAAGGCTGAATCCCAAAATGCCCAGACCTTTACCTAATTTGAGAGCTTTCTTTGGAAACAGAAGAGGAAAGCCCCATTGACAGCACACATATCATAATCTACTCTTTCAAAACACCTCTGTTCACTGCATTTACAAATTTATCCTAATAGCTACTTTGTGAAATTACTATTCAGTTTAAACTACACCAAGACCAGAATAAGCATGATTTTCACCCCACTGCCAGAGTGTTAAAGCTTTGTCACAAGAAACACTTGAAAGCAGAGCACGCAGCTCCCCCATCCCACCTCTTTGGAGCATTGCTGAGCAGAAGTTGAAGTTTTGATTGTGAAAGGTTGTGTGCGTGAAGCAAATTAAGGAAACAGGAGGAAGCTCACCGTGAGCTGTAGTTTAGTTTCTCTGATTTGAGATCCTTCCAAATGTGACCCAGGAAAAGAGAAATTTTTCTCCCTCAGCTGCAGTTCATTTTCACAGCAGAGGACTGGTAACAATAATCTGTCATTTTTTTTTCTTCTGCAATAACCTTTCCTGTAATAGCAGAAATGTTTTCTGCTTCTCTTGCTACCTGTGTCCTTAAATGATCTCTTCAAAGGAGCTATACTGATGCTGTAACATTTTCCTGAATGTAACATGCATTGAACTGTTTCTTCAGACATGTCATATTGGCCAAGAATGTATTAGCAATGCTGGCTGAGGGCTGGGTTTGTACATGATTCAGGCCCATGAGGCACCTAAGCACCTACTGAGCTTTTTAGAAGCACTCTGAATTATAGTTTTTAATTCTAGATACTGACTTGTTTGTGGTTTTAGGTACCCATCAATGGTTGACTTATTTCTCTCTATTATTATTACTATTTTCATTTTATTACAATTTAGTATTATTATTGTTATGTTTTGGTTCTGTTATTAATCTGTTCTTATTCTGACCCACAAGTTTTCCCACTTTACCCGCCCAGTTCTCTTCCTCCCATCCCACTCGTAGGTAAGTGAGGGAGTAAGTGAGCAGCTCTGTAGTGCTCATATCCCAGCTGAAGTTAAACCACAACAGGTGCCCAGGGAAAAATCCAGTCCTCTGTGTGGCTCCTGAGACCTCTTTTGTGCACAGGTCACTGGTGTACCCAAAGGCAGCAGTCCAGGTGCCACTGCACGCCACTGATTTCTGCACAGCCTGTGGAACTTCAGTCCACCTTGCCCTGCCTTGGCTGTTTTTTGTATACCAACAGAGATGATAAGGTTGGTCTCTGTTTGCAAAGTATGAAAGATTTCATGAGCTATTGCTCTGCTTGCAGCTGGCCACGTGTGTAACTGCATTCTTTGCCTGCTTGGATGTACTGGTTATCACTGAAGGTAGCTATAAAGTTAAGCCCTGGGGCTATATCTTCAGAAACAGGTGCCTCAGATGTGGACCCAAAACATGCACATCCTTAAGGAGAGCTGTGCAGCGAGCACTGGGCCCTGTGCACACACTCCCCATGTTTCTTGAACAGTACATGTTTCAGCTGCCCAAAGTCTGGTGCCACTTAAAGTTATCCTTTGAAGTCCAGCTTTGTATAGTTTTGATGATGTTACTTTACTGGGAAATGCAATGGCTCACTCACTGCATCTGTGTCCTTGCTGCACTTGCTGTGTGGATGATGTGTGTGTTTGGTCCCCGGATGAGGATGGTTGTCATTTGTCCTGCTATGTTCCCTCCCACCCTGCAATTGTCACCTGCTAGCATTCTGCTCCATGCCGTTTCTCTGTTTATGGCACACGTGGGGCTAATAATGACACAGATGCTACAAGCAACTCTCTAAGCCTGAACAGGTCCCAGCATGTGAGTTCCCTCTTACCAGGTTTGTGGGGTGCCTTTTGCACCTACCTTGTTTCATGGTAACACTGTTTGACCACCAGGAGCATGTGTGCCCTCTCTCTTTCTCCCCTGCTGTCTTGCATTGGTTTATGACCATTTGTTGTTGTTCATCTCAGCTGAAAACAAAAGAGCAAGAAAGACGTGTGTGTGTGTGAAATCAGATGTTCAGTGAGAGCAGAGCTGGTGTAGGAGCTAAGTAGAGCCCTAAGCACTACACCTGATTTCTCATATTCATGCTTTCCTCACAGCAAACAAGCCTCTGTGCTGCTTAGAGCTAAAACCTTTCTGGCTGAAGTCTTCCTGTTTCACCAGTATCACATAATTTGCATTGAGGGTCAGTTCCACTTTTTCTTGGCATTTTGTAGCTATTGAAAGGAGAAAGCTCAGAGGCTCTGCTCTTGCCTTAGACTTCAAGGAACAGAGCATATTTCACCCATTAATGTGAAAGCATCAATTCCCTTGTGCATTCAAATGGCAAAATAGATCCATCAGTGTGACAGAACTGTCTGAGGGATCTTCATTTATGCCTTTTCCCCAAGGGTCAAACAGTGGACATAGGGGAGAGTGGAAAGAAAACCGGGCTCATGAAAATTCATGCAATTATTTCTTGGCAAGTCATCACTTCCATTTTGCTTTTGGGTCAGGAGGGTGTATAAATGCTGGTGGCTGGGCAGAGATCCTGTGAAGCTGGCCTGCCTGCTGCCTTGCACACCCCAAGGAGCCTGAACACAGCACACTGTGGTGAAGAAATGGCAAACCTGTGATTTCCCCTGCTTTGTGCTCCTCCTGGGCTCAGCTTTGCCAAGGGTGCCTTTTGCTGCACCATCACTCAAATTTAGTTTGCACATAGGCAGGAAGTGAATGAGAGGAGAGGCAAATGAGATGTTCTGCCCCTGGCTTCTTAACAGAAAGGCTCCAGTCTACTTTGCCACATAATCAAATCCATGCAAATGCTGGGTGTCAGCAATGTCTAATGGTGGCTGTTTCAGAGAAGGACAAGGTAGTGGTGTTCACTGAAACCTGTGACAGCACCTGTATGTTGTGACCAACAGACGACCTGCTGACAGCCCCAAAAATTGCAATTCGAGTACAAAAGGTGTCTTTTGGATTGCCTGGATGTCACAGATCTCAGTGCTTTGATGAAAGGACAGCAGAAGTCCTGCATGTGAGTCACGGCTGACATTGCTCTGGGTGGACCTGGGCTAGCTGAGAAGGTACCAGTGGCCCTGTGAAGCCTGTGCCTGATACCTAGCAGTGTCACATACTGCATGGTCATGTATTGTCCAGCTGGAGAGACAGGGCTAAAGATCCATCACTCTCACTGCAGTCAGAGGGCTTCCAGCTCAGGACACCCTTTGTCTCAGATAGCTCTGCTGCTACATAAATGTGTTATGCATTACACCCTCCCAGTGCCAGGCAGCAGTGAAGATTGGCACTGTGTCTAGGAATTGAGGAGTGTAAACCTACAGATGCCTTATTTCTGGGTGCCCTATTTGTATTTTAGCCCTCCTTAGGCAAGGGCAAACAACAGAGCTGAAAATGAGCCTGATGCAGCCTCTCTCCTTGAAACTTGTCCCAGTGCTTCCCAGCAGCACGGAAATGCAGCAAGACTCCCAGAGCCCTGCGCACCTCTTGTCTGGAATATATACTTGTGTGGAGAGGTACAAGTGCTTCCTCTTTGGTAAGTGCTCTTAAGAGCTGTTTACAGCTTGCAGACACCAGCAGGAATCCCTGGGAGGATGGAAAGGGAGCTGCCACCCAAACCCGAACCCGTTCTACTTGGGATTAAGTCGTGCTTCGCAGCATGTTTCCTTGATGGAGCAGCAGTGGCCCCAGGGATTATTCCTGTGCTAACCAACCCACTGGCTGGCCCCAGCCCCACTCCTCCTGTAGGCAGCACTGCTTCTCAACAGAAGGTCTTGCCCCGGGTTGCTCCATGGCCTGCAGTCCTGGGTTTCCATCAGAAAGGATCAGCTGTGATGTGTGGGCTGCGGACAGGCAACGCAGAAAATTAATACCCTTTTCTTCACTGGCTCAGAGAAGGGAGAGTTCCTGCCATCTGAATCGTGCCATCAGGATTTGCTATAAGAAAACAAAACTAAGAATACCAGCAGCAACAAAAGCCAGTGCATATGTAAAGGAGACCCGACAACAAGGCTCATGCGTTATGACAGCTCTCAAGGACAGCCCTAGACCTCAGCCATCTCTGGGGACATTCATGGTCCTCATTCTGGGGAAACAGCCTGGGTACCAAAGGGTACCATCACAGCAGCTTTGTGACAGAGAGGTGCTATGCTGCTCTGAAACCCTCCTTCCATGCATTCAGCACCCTTAGTGGACATGGAAAGACCTGCTCAAGCCGTGACAATTGGGAAAAAATACCTTCAAAGAAAGACTTGAGAACGTGGAAGGACACAGAAGTCATGAAGGCTTCACTATCTTTTTTGTGCTGACTAATGAGTCTGGGTGGCTGTCGAGGTGATTTGTAGTGGGGGAGCATCAAGGATTGCAATGGCTGCTGCTAGCCTTGATAACACCCCAACTTTAGATCATGAGTCTCCGTCCTTGCCTAGGCTTTCACAGAATCCCAGAGTGGGTCAGGTTGGAAGGGACCACAATGGGACATCTGGTCCAACCTCTCTGCTCAAGCAGGGCCATCCCAGAGCTCATGGCAGAGGGTTGTGTCCAGATGGTTCTTGAATCTCCAGTGAGGGAGACTTCACAGGTTCTCTGGGTAATCTGTTCCAGTGTGCAGTCATCTGCACAGTAAAATTCTTCTTCATACCTTTCCTTTCCTTTCCTTTCCTTTCCTTTCCTTTCCTTTCCTTTCCTTTCCTTTCCTTTCCTTTCCTTTCCTTTCCTTTCCTCTTCCCCTTCCCCTGCTTTACTCCTACATATCAGCAGCAAACCTGCAAAGCAGGGTTCACAAGAGGAGCACTGCAGCCTGGTGAGTTAAGCTGAAAAGAGTGGCAATATTCCTTGTGCCTGCTGGAGCAGCAGAGCACAGCTCTTTAGAGAGGGCAGGTTCCCAGGTTCCTTGTCTGTGCCAGGAAATCCTAGTTATTCCCATTGCTTGGTGCAGACATCAGACTGGAGAGCCAAAACTAATAAGCAGAGGCAGCAGCCCCGGGGCTGAAGGCCACCAGGGAAGAGCATGGCAGGGTTCTACTGCACAGCAGTGATGGAGACAGTGGCCACACAGCTCTGCCTTCATGGGTGTCAAGGTGGCTG
This sequence comes from Irena cyanogastra, assembly GCA_013397155.1. NCBI lineage: Eukaryota > Metazoa > Chordata > Aves > Passeriformes > Irenidae > Irena > Irena cyanogastra. Next base: position 273,709 of record VWZV01005944.1, read on the forward strand.
GGTGAAGCAGTGGGCCCTGCTGAGGCACCAGCCAGCTTCTCCTTGCTGCAGCAGGAGTTTTTGGCCAGCTTCCTCATCCTCAGCTACTCTGAAACCCCTATGGGCCCTTCCACCTCTGTCCTGCCATAAGTGGCTGATAATCCTTTTCCTACACATCTGCCATTGGCTTACTAGCCTTTTTTGATATTTTATTATGTTATGTTATGTTATGTTATGTTATGTTATGTTATGTTATGTTATGTTATGTTATTCCAGGTAGCTCCCCTCTGGTTTGGCAGGACTTGCAGTGAACCCTGGCCCAGCCTAGGGCAGAGGGCACCTGTCTGGTGAGGGCTTTGCTGGGGACCACCTCCGTGCTGCCAGTGGACCATTCCTCATGCAGCCTTTCCACAGAGGTGTGCATGCCTTTTGTTGCCTGCCAGGGAAGCGGAGGAACAGGATTGCTCAATTAACATATATGTACCTTGGCAGGGCACCAGCCCGAATCGCTGGCTCCACCCTGCCTTCCCTTCCCTCTAGCCATATCGTTTCCCCCCTCCTCCTTTGACATACCATTCCTCCTCGCTATCTAGGCTAATCTTCATCAGTCATTGCCCTGATGCTCTCCTGCTCTGACACGCTCCGAGTTTCAGTACAATTCCTGCGGCAGGTCGTGTCACGTCCTCTCACGCCGGCTGCTTTACATGGATCCCCGCTGAGGCAGCGCACAGCCTTGAGCAAGACTTTCTTCTGCTTGCAGTAATTTAGGGTGTCTTTCTTTATTGCTGGCTGTTCAGCTCCCCGGGAGGAGGAGCCGAGGCTTTCAGTTTGCTTCGGAGAGTTGGCTAAAACGCGGCACGGGGCAGAAACCAGCCAGCGTGTTCCAGCTTGAGCTCCCGCCTGTGTGATTTAGACAGTGAGGGATGCAGATTTGTTATTTCTGGAATGTCAGTGAGTTTCACTTGGGGTGGATTTTTGTTTGTTTTCTAGAAGGGCCAGACTGATACCCTGTTTATGGCCAGCATGATGTGCTCTTTTAAGCAAAAAGGGTCTGCTTCTGCAGGGCTCTTTGCCACACCTGTGCTGCTGCAGGAGATACACCACTTCCCTCACGAGCCCGGCTGTGCAAACGCTGAAATCAAGGCTCTAACAAGGGAAGGAGTCGGTCTGTGCCATTCATCCCTCCCTGAACTTCCTATGGCTTGTGCTTCCCTGCCCACCTCAGTCCTGTCCATGTCTCCAGGCCACACCAGCCCCTTTTCCCATCCTTCACTTGCTCTCTCTGAACATCCCTCTCTGTTCACTATACATCTTTGCAGGGTTGTGCTTTGTCGTGTTAGATGACGCCTTCCCTTTTCACCCTGCAACTCGGCATGGCACATAAAGAGATGCCACTCTTTTTTTGGTAAGAGGTCTATGAAGTCTCCCTCCTCTCCACTCAGGCCGTGTCTTGCTGCTGGAGGTGGGTTTTGCAAAGCACCAGGCAATGCATTTCAGTGAGGGATCAGTGGTGGGGAAAACCTTAGTAGTTTTGATTGTGTGGGTGAAGTACCTGAACCACTATAAGGATATGCCTGGAGGTGAAACATCTCCAAGGATGGGCCACAGGAGCAAATCAGGAGGCTTGGTGGAAACCAGGCAGTGTTCCTGTGTCCATGATTGCCCAGCCTGCTTGGTTAAAATGCAAAAGAGATCGTGCAGCTTTTGTGTTTACATCTGGTATTGCTTCCTTGGGCTACTCACAGGGCTGGGCAACAGGCTGCGATCTGTGGTCTCTGTGCTTTGTTATATAGTGGTTACATGAGCTGATATTGCAGGGCACTTTGAATACTAATTAGGTGTTTGCATGTTATCTTTTGCCCTAAGTAATTGCCATAGAGCTGACAGATGAGGTGTGGTGAGAAGGCTGTGCCAGAGAGAGGACACACTGCATGGAGAGGGGTGAGGCCATGGAGACTGGGACCTATTCTTACGTTTTGGTAAGTTCCCAAAGGAAGTTTAGAGTCAGGCTGAGAAATGTAATCAAACTAAGTTATAAATATACTCAATTATAGCAGTCTCACTTGGAGTTTCCAGGCATTTCTTTCTTGGTGTTGTTACTGCTGCTGGTTAGCAAATAAACTCATGGAAACATGAGAAATCCTCTTTCATGAAGGACTCTGGGTTTCCTAAACCTGTGCCCTTTCTAACATGGTGCTGTTCTCCCTGTGATCCTTTTATCTTGGATGAAACACTTCACATTTATACTCTTTAGGGCTATATCTCTCCAATGACATGTAAAACTTTAAACTTAAAACTGAACAAGGTGGAGCAGTCCCTGAGCCCTGGTGTCCCTGGCTGTCTCACCTTCTCCATCAGGGGAGGGAAGGAGCAGAGCAAGGAGGGAGAGGATGCCCCATCCACGATGAGCATCATTTTCTGCCTCCCCCTCTTATTTCCATCATGGCAAACAGCTGTTGCTTTTATTTTAATTAACAATAAATAAGGAAGAAGGAAGTTCTGAATTCAGGCATATGGAAATGCTAGGCCAAAAAGGAGAAAACAGAGAGACATCAGTTTGAGGAACTTATTTCCTTTCGCCGTGACAGTTTTATCCCCTCCTGAAAAGAAAAAGGCAAGAGCAAAACATGTCTGGTGTAACCGCTAAACCACTAAAAAGGCCAACAAAAACCGGCTGCTTAACAGTTGGTCTTCAAATAAAGGTGGAACAGAGCTGTGCTTGTTGCAGATCTGTTCCCTATCTTTGGTCCTATGACTAAGACATTTATCATATTTATCACGTGCTAAGCCGGGGCAAATTATTGCACTGCATAAGCAACAATGGCACCAAATCTGGAGGCACTCTGCAGTGGTGTCTTCAGAGGTGCTATGCCAAAGCCAGTCTGGTGTAGCTGCTCAGCTTAGGCTCTCCAGACAGCCCTCAGTACCTTTAGGGACCCAGGTCCAATCTGGGCTGCAATCCCGATGGCAAGGGATCAGCTGAGTGTTGCTACCCTTTGTGCCTGCTTGAGTTTTGGCCATGCCTGGGCAGCCTGGCTCTGCCTCCAATCCCTCTGCTCCCCCTCCTGTTCGACCAGCCTGGCGTCCAAGAGAATGGGGAGGAGGAGGGCATTAGGCAAATATCCCTGGCTTCTTAAGATTCCTGCTTAATGAGCACATTTTCTCTGTGCCCATTGCCCCCCTATCAGTAATCTTATCAGGCTGAGCCTGTCTCTGCCACCTGCAAGCAGAGATATCAGAGGGGGGGGCATAAACCAGCTTGTTTTAAGTTCCTAGGCACTAAAGTCAAGAAGGAGTTTCAAAGTGAGCTTATCACTTTATTTTTGTCATTAAAAAAAAAAAAGGATAAAACATGACGGGCCTGCTTTATGATTCACTGATTGCAGATGTTTCCTGTCAGGTGGTGGCGGTGCTTGGTTTTCTGTTTGTCACTTCCAAGAGGCAAAGGTGCTTGGCACCAATTGGAGCACGTGTTGAGCCACCAAGCCATTCAAGCTGCCTCCCCAGGAGGTGCCAGGTCCGAGGGCTTCACGTCTCTACGTGCCTGCATCTGTGCCAAAGGACTTTCATATCTGTTCTTGGCTTAAAAACACATTTCCAAAAGGAGTCATAGGGACTGACTGAAGAAAACAAGGTGTGGTAATGGGTAACTGCCCACTGCCACTTCAAGTGGGTTTTAAAGTATTTTCTGGCCAACTGCTCAGACGTCTTACTCATACCAGGTTCAGGTCGGGTCTTGACCAGCAAACAGGCAGAGAATTACACCTGACCTCACCTGTGACCTTACCAAATCCTGCAGCCTGGGTGCCCAGACACTGTCCAGGGGTTCAGTGCTGGCCCGCTCCCCACTGCATTAATCTTGGAACCTGGCACAGGCTTTATCACATTCAGGCACAAAACAATACACAGCCACTCTCTTCATCATTAAAGAACAGAACCAAACATAAATCATCTATTTCTACAAATGTATTACAAATATATAGGACCTCAAGTATTTGAAAGTAGTCTTGACTATGTCAATATGAAAATTCTGTTCTGTTAAGAAAGTTTTGAAGCCCCATCCTTTCTTCAAGTGACAAGTTGCATCAAAAATCTCAGAGATCCCGAGTAACAGAAATCCCAGAAAAGCCATGTGCTGGACACAGCACTGCTGACATTAAAAACATTATTTGTCTCTCTTTTGACCTTTATCTTATGGATGCCAAGAGCATCATAGCCCACTTCCCTCATTAGTCATGCCACAACTGCATCAAGGTGTAAATAGAGGGCTTATGGAAGCAGTGAGTGTTTCCAGGGTGTGTTTGGATGAGCAGTGATGCTCACCAGCAATGTGTGTGCACCTGCTGTGTTGCCATCAATGGCCATCTCCTCTAAGGTCTTCGTTGAGGTCTGTCTGAGGGTGAGCAGTGGCAGGGGCATGCAAAGACAGATGATGAAGCAAGAAGGGCATTTTCTATATCCAGCCCTGGCTGCTAGCCTGTGCCTGTGCCTATGCCCAGTCAGGTGTGCTGGTGCCGAGCAGCTGGGCTGCAGCTACGCTGGAGCACTTCTAAAAAAGTGTAAAAAAGAGCACTTGTAAAGCTGCAGCTTTGTGTGCACAAGCTGCTGACACGGAGCAGGATGAGAGATGCCAGACTTATTCTGGAGATAGGGAAAGGAGCCTTTTCATCTCAGAGACTGCTCTGAGCAGCCTTCACATATGGGCTGAGGTCTGGGGGCAAAGCCCTCAGATGAGCACACTGCTAAACACATCACTGAGCCCTCTCAGAGCCAAGGCCTGCATCCAGATGTCATTGTGCTATTTTTGGTGCTATTTTTGAGGGGGAAAATCCCACTGTGAGACAGCAAAATGTAGAGGCCCTAAGAGTTATTTTCACCCTCTTTCTTCCCCCCTGCTGAGCCATGAGGATGCAGGGTTGCTGGAGGCACAGCTTGCTCAGGGTCTGTCAGCTCCCCAGCCCCACCCTGTGCTTTAAACAGGACAAACAGGTTATGACATTAAAGGTTCAAAACCTATGGGGGTACCTAACGCGGGAGAGGTTAATGCAGGGACACTCTAGGTCCATGGAGAAGGGGAGGGGATGCTTTCAGGCTTGAAATACAGACACAACTTTTCCAAAATTGGAGCTGGCTCATAAGAAAACAAACTCACTCTCCCCTCCCATGTCTCTCCTCGGCAGCTCTGTGAAGCCTGTACCTTGGCAGGCAGAGGCTCAAAAACACATTGCCTGAGGCAAGGCTGTATCTCGTCCTGATCAGAGCAGCCCAGGGCTAGGATCCCTGCACTGACTGTAGAACTTCTGAGCATCCAGTTGCCAACCAGCTGAGGGAGAAAACCGCGCTGTCCTGCTTAAACACCAATCTGAAATAGCCCAGCCATACTCCAAGATCCACAGCCTCAAACCCAGAGCATGTGGAGATGCTGCTGGTGAGGTCTCTGTCCCATTGCCATCATGCTGGAAGTGAGGCTGGAAGAAAAAAGACACAAGTGGGTCCTGGGTTTATTAGTCTAACTGGCACGTTGACATGGGAATGCTGTGGGCAACCTTTAGGACTGTGTGGGATTTTAACAGGATCAAGGGGAAAACTTGCCCTGTGATGAAAGGGGAGGAAAGCTCTTGTCCCTGGGCACAAGATCTCTCCCCTGCCATGCCCTGAGTTCCTTGCACAACCAGCAATTCATGGAGGGTGAAAGGAAGAAGAACTCCTTTTTGGCTGCCCCATGGCCTGGAGAGCCCGGTGTTGTGCCCTTGCCTCCTCACTGTGGGTGCTGAAGCCCTAAAATTGGGCTGCAGCACCCACCATCACAGTACAGAGCTGCGCTGGCAGGGTCAGCAAGCAAAAGTTTGGTGTCAAAGCACCTCTGTGCAAGGTCCATCACTGTGCCTGCCCCAGAAACCCCAGAGCAATCTGCAAAAGAAGCAAGCATTTGGTAAAAGGTGAGAAAATTTGCTTGTGAGTTATTAACTGAACCGCAGGTGGGCAAAATACCTTAAAGTCGCTGTAGTGGCAATCCAAAACACTCTCTAAGGGTCACTCCAGGAATAGTGGTGTCCAAGCAACCAGCTGGTGTTAGCACAGGTTCTGGGGCTCAGGAACTGCCTGTGCTGCCTGAGAGGGAGAAGGAGAAAAAGTAGCTTTTTGGGACTGGAGTAATCACTAAGTATAGTCAATAAATATTTGTTATACTCCAGCAGCATCCATGCTGTTCTTCATTTCCTTAAAACTGCTAGGAGCCCTCCCATGGGATTTAATACACCATTTTACAAGAGAACAAGATGTGCCCACCCACTTACATTGCGAACATGAGAGGCATCGGGAAAGTAACTGGTGTGCCTGGTCCCAGGGCTGTTTGGTGCTCAGGGCATGGGGACCTGAGTGGGAAAACCCCCTGGGAGTCGTAACAGGAGCTTCAGAGATTAACCATTGACCTGGGCTCCCTCCTAGTTCCAGCACAACTCCATGAAGTCCCTTCTATGCTCCTTCCTAACTAAGAGATGGTGTGGCAGGGAGGCAGGTGCTGCGTGTGGGTGTCCCTTGACTCAGCTTGGCCATCCTTGTGTGAGGGATGCAGTGGTTGAGCATCCCAGCTGCTCTTGGACCACTGCAGTGGACAGGGCAAGTGGAGAGAAGGCTCCACACTGCTAGAGCTCTCTCCACTGCATGTGCTCCCCCGTGGCTAACGGGTCCTCCGACCCAGGGAGAGTGACACCCTGACATTTCCCCTTCTTCTATCTCTGAGTGTCATTTCTCAGCATAGCCAAGCTCCCTGTCCCCTGTGGTGCTTTGGAGGGCACCCACTGCATTCGCTGCATCCAGCAGGAGGGAGGAAAAGGGAGGAGGGGTGCAGTGGAATGCAGATGAAAACAATTGGGAACCCCTCCATCTGCCAGAGGGTCAAGGTTTCACTCATAGACATTGTGGGAACTTCCTCATGGATCCACATACTATTTTTTTTAATCACTTATTCTAGCTTCTGAAGCCCTCCAGTGACAAGCTGTCATTTTGCTCTTTTAATCGTATTTTGTGCCTGTGCAGTTCTCTAGGCAAGTCTCCGAGCAGCTTCCTATCTTAACCATTTACAGCCTGAAAGACATGCAGAGATGTTTTCCTCTTTTCTGGAGTATGAATCCATCCCCCCTTTCACCTTCCTTTCAGTAGCTGCTGGAGCTGGTGCTACAGTTGCAGTTTATTTGCAGTAAGATCCCCGTGAAGGAAAAGGGAGAGCACTTGGAGAAGAAAAGGATGGCAGTCCTCAAGGAAAACCCTTTGTGACTCCTGGTTCAGCTCAGATCTAGGTCCAAGGGAAGTAAAAAACTAAATATTCCTAATTATTTGCTATTCTCAGCAGCTCTCTGTAGGGCTGAAGAGATGGTGTGGAAGAGAAAGCTACTATGGGTTCAGTAATGCAATTTTCCGTTTGATGGGCAGCACTTACCAGGAGCCCTGCAAAGAGGTACCCAACCCCCGGTATCCCTGTGCTCCTCTGGCTGGGTTTGCTCTGGTGCAAGCTGTACATTACCAGCAGAAATTCTTGAAGCCCAAATGTCTGCCAGATCAGCTGGAAGCCTGAGCCCTTCCCAACAAGCCTGGAGGCAAGGAAGCAGGATGCTATTCTAATGTAGAAGACACTTTTACACACAGCATCTGCTTGAGCAATCTACAGAAGTGGCACTCAGCTTCCCTGGCAACTTTGCAAGTGCCAGGGAAAATTCACCATAGACATATTTTTAAATGGTGGAAGAATTGCCTCCTTACAAATGAAAAGGAGGTAAGGAGGTGGCCCTGCTGCCCTCATCTCTTGTGCAAGTAAGTGGCTGGTGGGCATCAGAAGACCTCTGAACCCACTGCTTTGTGTATCCACAGGCACCCTTGTGACTGAATGGGAGCAGAAGAAGCTCATCTGGAGCTGTTGGGAAGCAGAGCTTCCCACATCAGTGATGCCCACAGTCACCATTTATATGCTGCAGAAATAGGGCTCTCAGGGACTTTCAGGGAGCTGCTGCAGTGTCTGAGAGGGTTTTGGTGGGATTGGTGCCAAATCTACACATCTTCCCCTGCTCTCACCCTGCCCTTCCTTCAGCTGTGAATCTCCTCTGCAGAGCGGTCTCTGCCAAGGGGCACCTCTGAAGCGAGAGGTCTGCTGCACCTGGCTGTCAAAGTCCTGCCACTGGCTGTGGCAGCAGTGACATTTAATGTTCACCAGCCTTGCAAAGACAGCACCTCTGGGATTCAGCCCACCATATGGACTGAGCAGTGGGCTTACACTGCCATAAGCAGGGGCAGATGGTGAGGACGAGCACGTTGCTCAGGTATAAAGAGCAGCAAGAGGTGATAAGAAAGGTTGTGTGCAGTTGCTGAGGGAGACCTGCTACAAGCAATTGCCTGTAAAAACTGCAGTGGGATCCCGGATGAGTTTGCAAGGTTGATAGTTAGATTAATAATGTTCTCCCTCATGGGACAGGAATTTGCCCAGTGGCAGATCTCAGCCTCCAGCTCTGCAAGATGCACGTGCATCTGGCTGTGTCAAATGTAGCTGAATCTCATCCATGCTCAGGTCAGCAGCAGGGCTGGGGCGAATGCCTGGACCCCCTAACTGCCACACAGTCCCTTGCCACGGAGCATCACTGCAGCCTCTGCTGCCTTCCCACTTCTCTTAGTTTTACCCCATGTCTTCTCTGTGAACCTGAAAACTTTGCCTGCCCCTCCAAATCTGAAGTGAACTCTGAAATATATTCTTAATTTTCATAATTAATACTATTCCTATTATTACCAAGAATCTGCCTTTGAGGGATGTATTAGAGAGGATGGCTAAATATGTGGGATTGGACAGGCCCTACCTTACAGGCTTGACAGCCAGTGGTGTGCATCTTCTCTGACTTGGAGACGTGTCAGTCGCAGTTCTGATTGATTACAGGTGCCAGTTTGGTAACACAGTTGCTGAACACAACATGTTCCTCCTTTCATTCTGATTCCCACTTCCCTGAATAAGACACAGATAAGATGACCTTGTCAATGCTTGCCTGACAGTTTCCAAACCTGTTTACTCTGATCTCATCCCGGTCATCCCAGGAAAGTGCTGCTGGGATGGAGATACTCTGTGTGCAAGCCCATGCAACACGAGCAGAGCAAGGACAATGACTGTCTTAGACCTCAGCCTCTTCCTTCTCAGTGCCAGAGCTCTTTGCTCCCCTGAGAAAAGCTAAAAGAAAGAAGTGGGTGCAGGGGCAGGAGTGAGGGTGATGGTGTGGTGGAGACCTTCAGTCACTCCTTCCCGAGGAGAGAGGAGCTGGAGCTGATGCCAAGGGGGAAACATTTGTCCCCTCTCCCAGCTGTGTGACAAGGGACCCACAGGCAAAAAAAGACTGTGACACCTTCTCATTTGCAGCAAACTTGATGTGGTTTTTCCTTTCTCAATTCCCCTCCTTCCCTCACCTACCCACCCCACCTACCTGCAAGTCACCTCTCAGGAGAGGGCTGCATTCCTCCCATAGCTCAGCAGCAGAAACACAGAGAGACTGAGAAGCAGCCTGCACCTGCCACAGCCTGGTGAGATTCCTACAGTCCTTCAAGCACTTAGACTGAAACTGGAAAACAGTGCAACCAGCAAGGAACAGGAGTGCATGGCACAATAACAAGGGCTGAGAAATGCATCAGTGAGTGAGAAAGGTTCTAATCCTGCAGTGGTAGCAATGGTGTGGGACAGGCTGGGTACATGGCTAGATCTGACTGCTAGAGTTGAAATTCAAACTATTAGGACAGCCTTGGAAATGTTTAAGTACCTTTAAAAACCCCAGTATTTTTGAAGCCAGCATGGTGGCAGTAAAGGTGCCCTCTTGGGCAGGTGCATCTGCTCAGCATGTTAAGAAAGCAGCACAGTTCCTCTATGCTGGCAGAGGGAGCTCCTGCAGCCACAAAGTCACAAAGAGAGTAGAAACCATGAATATCCATCTCCCAGGCAAAGGCTTCTTTTCCTTGTGATTCAGAGGGTGGAAGAGTGGGGTGCAAAGGGCTGGAAGCATCAAGAGAGGAGAGACTTAGCATAGGCATGGCTCATGGCTATCACTAACATGTCTTTTGGGGATGTGCCTGGTCAGGAATGCTCTCCTGTGGCCAGTCAAGGAATCTTCTCCTCAGGGCAGTGCTTAACCAGTGTCAAAACAGCAGCAACAGCAGCTTTACTCAGGAGTGAGGGATGTCTGAGGCATGGCCATGGGTGCCCACCTCCTAAAAGCCTGAACTGCTGACTGTCATGGCTCAGTCCCTCAAAGCCACCTGCCCCAAGAGAGAGGAGGGAGCCAATGAGATCTGTTCACTGCAAAAAATCCTATCTTCCATTTCAAGGCTAATGGAGGGGTCACAGAGCATCCAGGGAAAGGACTGCTGCAAATCATTGCCCAAATGCCTTCTTGAGCATCTTGTCATCTGTGTGCTCCCACATCTCTGCTGGTCTCCTTTGGTCAGAAACAACCAGAGCCCAGCGATGGCATGGGGGTGCTTGGGCAGGCTGGATGGGGAGCAGAAAGAAAAGAATCAAATTTTGTAGAAATTTTGGTTAAAATGAATTTGGATTAAAATTCCTCAGAGATTTTAAGGCAGATTGTCACAAAATGAAGATCACTTCAACCTCAAGAGTCTGCCATAGGACTACCAAAGCTTTGCATTATATTTTAGAAGTCTGTCACTCCTCAAGTAAGAAGATCATTCCTTGGTTTTTTCCCCTGCAAAAATATTACTGCTAGTGCAAACCACACCCTAGGGCCTTTAACAGAAGCATAGAATAGTTTGGGTTGGAAGGGGTCTTAAAAATCAACTAGTTCCAACCCCTCTGCCATGGGCAAGGATACTTCCCACTCTATGAGGCTGCTAGAAGTCCTATCCAAGTTGGCCTTGAACACTTCCAGGGATGGGGAGTCCACAGCTTTTCTAGGCAGTTCCAGTGCCTCACCACTCTCACAGGAAAGAATTTTTTCCTAATAATTAATCTAAAGCTGCTCTCTTTCAGTCTAAAGCCATTTCCCTCCTTGTGCTCTCACTACATGCCCTTATTAAAAGTCCCTCTCCAGTCTTTTTGTAGGCTGCTTTGGGAACTGAGGGGCTGCTCTAGGGTCTCCCTGCAGCTTCGTCTTCTCCAGGCTGAACCCCAACTCTCTCAGCTTGTCTCCACTGGAGAGGCACTCCAGCCCTCTAATCATCTTCACGGCCCGTTTGCAGCACGTACATTCAAAGGAAAAAAGCCAGGTCTTATGTCTTGCAGTAGACCATGAAACCCTTCGGGTGTGGGCTGCTGTGGGGCTGGAGAGGGCCTTTGCAGCTGTACCCTCCCACTGAGGGTACAGCTGACCCAAGAACGGCTGCAGCCCCGAGACAGGGACACCCAGACGCCGCTGGGGCTGGCACTGACCGTTGTGCTGCGCCGCTCTTTGGCAGAGGGGCTGGCGTTTGCTGGTGTCCGGGTTCGGGGGGCAGCGGCGCGTCTGCCCGCAGCCCCAAAGCCGGGGAGCAGGGAGGGGTGCGGAGGCAGGATGCCGGGGAGCAGGGAGGGGTGCGGAGGCAGGATGCCGGGGAGCAGGGACGGGTGCGGAGGCAGGATGCCGGGGAGCAGGGCCAGGATGCCCTGGCTGCCGGCGGACCCGCAGCGCCGCCCGGTGCGCTGCCGCCGCACTGCACCGCTGCTCTCGCCCCTCACGGCACGGCCAGGCCCCGCCGAGCACCGAGACCTTCTGGGACCGCACCTCCTAAAACTCCGGCCCCTCCTGCGCCTACCGCAGGGTGAAACAGCAGCAGAGCCCTCCTTGCTATTGAGGCCCAGCTCCCGCAGTGCCCTGTCACTGATTTTGTCCAGCATCACGTGGGCAAAGCGTGTGAGGCCCAGGTGGAGCCCCAAAGCAGATCACGGCCTGCTCACACAGCCTCCTTGTCCACGCGCCAGGCTGCGGATACCCGCCCAGGGAAGCAGTTCACAGGAGCGAGACTGTTTTAGTGAGGGTTTCCTCACTGCTGAGATGGCACTTTCCCACCCCGGCTCCTCCTCCCGCACCTCATGGTGCACCCTGCGAGGAAGTCACTTGTTCATCACAGCCCGTGCTATCCTGATAGCCTCAGACATGCACAGATCATCCCTGTTTTGCACAGGTTATCTATTTCATTTGTTTTCCACCTTAAAACACTACACAGAAAACTACAGATTTCTCTGCATTCACTGCACCACCAGGTTGTTCCTATCTGTAAAGTTTACCACTGTTTTCTCTCAGACCTGTGATTAAGATACCAAACTGCCTTGGCCAGAGAAGATGCCGTCCTCTCTTTTACCAAGAGTGCTTTCTTTATAGCTAGTTTCCCATTGTTTTTAACTGCACAACTAACTCCTGTTTGTAATTTAACTGCTCATGTCCCTAAACAGAAAAGCTTTCAGTCTGTAATTTGAGGTGCTTTCAATTAAGACTGCATTATTTGAGAGGGATTTACCATGGAACTGTCCCAGACCAGCTTGGATGCACTGCTACCCCCAAGGTGATGGTACCACCAAGGCTTGCCTTTGCACTGGGGCAACAACCCTCTCTTTTTCTCCATAAAGAGATCACATCATGCTATTTTCTTGTGCCTCCCAATTCCTCCTGCCTCCGGTGTCACTATAAAGCATGACCAAAAATCTATATTTCTTCAATACCCTGTGCCTTGCTGAGGACAGTGCTAATAGGAGAGGCAGACCACTTGAGAGGCTGATCAATAGCCCTGCCTGGGTTTGATGGTAGGTGTCTCATGGAACCAAACACTGTCTAAACCCTCAATTACCCTTCCCTCGCCTCTCCCTGCCTCCTGATAACCACAGTGGTTAAGCCCTCTTCAGCACTCACAAGTGGGCTGCTGCCTAATGAAAGGCTGCAAAATACCAGCACATCCCTGTGCCACTTCAGCAGGTCACTGTTTAATGCTGAAAAGAAATGAAGGGAAGCAAAACTGACCCATGCCTCCACTTACAAGGAAAGTAGTAACAACAGAGAAAAGAAGGAAAAAGCACATTTAAAAATACATTACGAGAGACAGAGGATTTAAGACCTTTTAGAAACAGTGTCAGATGAAGCCTGTGGCTTTATTTTTCACAGCAGACAGATAATTTTTCAATGGTTGGCTAAGTGTCCAGCTTTTCCAAAAATCAGGCCCAGAACAGTCACTTCAATACAGCGGTCTGAACCAAAACCTTTTTGGGTGGCATGGGTTTTGAGTGTGGAGAGAGGGAGAGAGGAAGTGGCAAGCCCTGCCCTGCCCTGCCCTGCCATGGGCTATGCCCGTCTTTGGAGCTGTTCCCTGTCTGCTGTCAGGACACATCCCTGGGCTGCAGGTGAGGCTGATAGGGAAGGAGAAGCAGATGCCCATTCCCAGAGATTATTGTCAGTCACCCTGAAGTGAGGCAGGATCCCATTGGAAGTGTGAAAACAAGGATGAAAGAGGGTGAGCAAGCATACTGTCATAAGAAGACGAGGGACAAGAAGTTTCTGTGGGCTGGGGCTGTGCGTCCAGCTGGACTCAGCCTGCTTGGCTTCCTGGAAATTCAACAGGGGAATGAGATTTCAGTCTCCCTCATGCCCATCTCCACCCATTAAACAAATGAATGTTTACTGAAAGGCAGAAAGCTATTCCAAGTCCCTCTTGTTTCAGGAAACCACTTCTTTACAGACATCTTGTGAGTTTGTAAGAAGCATCTGGCAGTGGAAAGGAGGATAGGAGCACGCCTGAGTGCTGCCAAAGTTTTGCAATCTTCCTTTGATGTGTCCCCCCATCAAGGCAGAGCTTGCCTGCCTTGCCTGGCATGAGGGCCCTCGGGAGCAGCTCCAACCTTCTGCCTCCCAGTTCAGCCCTGGCTGACCACCAGCAACCTGAGGCAGACGGGAGGCTTCAGAGAAAGGGTGAGGAGAAACTTGCAACATCAGGAACATTTCTGACCAGTTCCTTTTGTGGATGGTGAGTCAGGGGAGCTGAGAGGATGGTTTGGATTTCACCTCTCAGACACATCTGTGATTACATCTCCTTGAGACCTAACAGAATTTTGATAGCACTGAGCAAAAGGCAGGGTGGAGATGGCCATGGGATTTTATATCTGATTCGCATACAAAATAAACACAAAAGGTTTCTACATCAGCTTTACCTCCTATTTTAAGGCAAGCTGACCCTCAGAAGGAGATTCCAGGCTCAGAACCATCTTGAAGCCTTCTCCAGGCCACCAGTTCTCAAGAAACACAAAAACAGAGTTTCTTTCAGCCACGCACATGGAGGTGTGAGCAGAAATTTATGTCCTGCGCAGCTGCAGATTCTGGGAGAAGCTGGTCTGCTTTTCAGGCCTTACTAGCAAGAGTAGAAACCCAGGGACTGACCTACCCGTGGTCAGTCCTACCACCTACAGTGAGACAGGAGAATAACAAAGGGATTATGAGAGCTGGTGAGGCGCCACTAGGAAACTTGGCCTGTTTATCTTGCCCTTTGTTGGAGGCCTGATAGAACAACCAGTATGGGAGACAGGGAAGGGAGCAGTGTGTGGTGTCATGATTACAGAAGAACCTTAGAAAGGATGTGAATATGACTTTTCATGCTACTATTGAACAGAAATGCAGCACACTCCTGTTCTAGGAATTCCAAAGCCCTTACAGTGATGGACAAATAACAGCCACCTTCTGAAGAATCACAGGAGCTACCATTTGTCCAGGTCCACCTGTGCTAACAAGGGCTGGAGGATGAGGGGGAAGGTTCCCTGGCTGTGACTCAGCATGGGGCCAGCCTGGAGCACTGAGTCACTCTGTGCCAGTGGAGATGACAGGCCAGCAGGCACGTCACAAGCAGCAGCCAGTCACCTGTTCCTGTGCTCGCTTGGCCCTGCCAAGAGTCCATCTCCAGAGCTCATGACTGCCCCACGGGCATCAGGGACCCAATGGGACTGAGTATAGAGCCCGTGGTTGATCTGGAAGCAGCTGCAATGTGTCATGGCAATCAGAAGAAGATAGCGAGGTGTCATATTGTTAACAAGGGCACTAAGTGGTCCTTACATAAAAAATTTTCCCAGCAAACTGAAAGGTCTGTTTCCCAGCTGGAGGGAAGGAGACTTTCTTTTTTCGTCTTTTATTTTGCTTGCTTTTGGGTTTTTTTAAATTTTGAGGGGAGAGGTTGTTTCAGGTGGGCTTTGGAAGAGGATTTTTTTCAAAGCGCTGCTATATTCCTTTTCTTTTGTGTTCTCTCCATTGATGATCCCAGAATAGCAGAGTGGTTGAAGTTGGAAGAGATTTCAGGACTGCTTTGTTCCATTCCCTGCTTAGGCAGAGCAGCTGCATGGGACTGAGTTCAGCTGGGCCCACCCTAGTACCCCTAGGGCCTTTTGTGCAAAGCTGCTTTCCAGCCAGTTGGCTCCCAGTATGTGCTGGTGCGTGGGATTATTCCCCTGCAGGGGCAGGTCTTTGCACTGTCCCTTGCTGGAGCTGACCACTTCTTCAGCCTGTGAAGGTCCTTTGGAAGGGCACCATAGCCATCTGGCCATCCAGTGTGTCACATGTCACCTGGGGAACAGAGAATAACCTCATTTCAGCTCCTGGGAATGAGGAGTCCTCCAAGTTCTTTTTGAGTCTGTAGAGGTGACCAAAAAGAGACCAGTTGGAGCTACCCACAACATGTTTTCTGTCTTGGAGCATGGATTTCTCTGACAGAGAAGTTCCAAGCACCTTCTCACCTGACTAGCCCCGAACATGCTCTAAGAGCTGCTTGCACAGAAGGCCTTTCAAATAGATCTGGACCAGATGGAGAGGTTAATTTGTGAAAACAAGAAGCTACGAAGGATAACCTAAGGATAACCGGTCTCACCCTTGCAGGCCCCCATTATCTCTCTGTGCCTAAGCTTCACTTCTTTGACTGTGGTTTGGTGGCTGCCTGCTGCTCTCTAGGTAGAAGAAGCATGCCAGGAAAGGAGGTCTTGTGCACAGCTATATCACACTGCTGTGTCCCCAAGCTGTGCTGGAAGAGAAGAGCACTCCTCCTCTGGCATTTTATCCTCAAGAAATAAACCAGGGAGCAGCATTTTATTTCAGTCATGATCTCCACTGCCTGGCAGCTGCAATTTGCCGTGGAGACACCCCATGAGTGGAAACCAGTGCTTAAGCTGAGGGGGACCACGAGAAGGAGACCAGGTGTTCTGCCCATCCGAGGTGTGGCATGGCCTGTACTGCTCCTGCCCTGAGTCCACGTGAGAAAGATCTGGCACTTGGGAGGGGGCAGACGAGGGTGGGATGGTGACCCAGAGCAGACAGTGGAGCCACACCAGCTCTGCACCATTTGCTCATTTAAGATGCCCCAAGATGCCATCCTCCCGCAGCAGGGAGGCATTCCAAACACTGCTGGTCATGATCAAACAGGGGCTTAACAGAGGCCTTCTCCAGGAACTGCCAGGGCTGAAGAGCAGCCCTACATCATGAAATATGGGGAAGAACAGGCCGTTGTCCCTGCTCCTGGCCCGCGCTGCTTATCGGCGGCGCAGTGGGAACAGCTCCATGTCGGGATGTTTGCTCTGCCTGACTGCAGCAGTGTGATAGGGAACGTGGTGAGGCATCAGGGCCCCTGCCACTCCCCACTGCCGCTGTCAGAGCGATGGACAGCCTGTGCAAAGGCAGATCCTCGCTCCCATCCTCAGCCTCACTGGGTCCAGCCCATGGCTGTGTGCGCACCTTTTCCATGCTTTCAAGCACATCTGCTCCGCTTAAATTTCTCCACCCCACCCACCCTAGTCTCCACAATGGGGTTTGGGAAAGCCTCCTCTCCACCTTCTAGTCCCTTAATCTCTTTGAAAAGCAGAAAGGACCGCTTGTCTTTTGCTCAGTTATTTGCAGAGCCCAGTACAAGGGAAGGAAGCTGGTCCTGCATGTGGTGCTGGGATTGCAACCCGGTCTAGACCCCCTCCGTGCTCCCCCCTCACCTCATCCTCACCAGTTTCTCGGCCAATTTCAGGAATAAACCTCTGACTAATGGCAGGGGACTCTGACTCAGTGCATGCTCTAATAACAGGTTATCAGCCCTATTGATCCTGCTCCCATTTCTGAGTGCTGGAGAGGAGGCTGCAACTCTCCTGAAACTCCAAGAGAATGATCCCCATGACAGTCTTCTGGAGCCTGTGTACCCCAGAGCATCCTTTAGGATATGGAGAGCTTTCTTGGAATGATGGGGACTCTTGGAAGAGTTGGGGCTGGGTGTCTCTTTTGTGCTGTCATGAAGGGGACCAAATTCCTGCATTTTGGACACCATTTTTAAGCATGGAAATGGGGGGCTGGATGGGGCATTACTTACCTGCTGTGCTGTCCCTTACCTGCCAGGTAATTCTTGAACTGATGGAGAGCTCTCATTAGTGCATGTTCTCTCCTAGTGATGCTGCACTTGTGTCTCCTGGGGGTCAAAAATGCCCTGCACTTTCTTTGAAGTTCTTTCATGGAGGTGCTTCTCAGCATCCCTATGAAATGAAATCTAATCTAGTGGACAGAAAACTGCTGTAAGATGGAATTCTTGGGGACCTGGAGGGATGTTAGGTGCAGTTGTGCTGAAGCCGATGGGATGAGTCCTTTCACACTCAAAGCTGTATTTTCAGGTATGCTAAAGCTCACCCTGAAGAAAAATTTGGAAATTATGACAATCTGGGGAAAGACCCTTGTTTTTTATGACAGGAGCCTTTGATCCTCCTAGTTATGCCACTTAAGTGACCTGGGAAGCAGAGATTTGGTTACAGTCCTGAAGAGTATGGTATCTGTAACAGCCAAACCAACCATAGGAAAGTGTTAAACTAACCTTCTGCCATCCCATTATCAAAAAAGAAAAGAATAAAAAAGGAGATAATCCTTGTTTAAATATCACAAGCAGCAGCTGAGTCAGTGGGAGCTTTAGACTGAAAATGTCAGGGAGGAATTTAGATTTTCTGAGCAGTCGCTGCTCTGCAATTATCATAAGGCACTTACAAGGACCCCTTGTCTCTTGTTGCCCTCAACACACATCTGCAGGGAGGGGGAGCAGAGAAAAAACACATGGCCCTACCGGGGACAGATAAGGAAATCCAAACTCCATCCCACTAAAGGCACAAGGCAAATCCCTTCAGGCTATGGTCAGGCTTCTGCTGCTGTTCAGGTCAAACGTAGGTAGGGAGGAAGGGAAGGGGAGGTGGGGGAAGGCAAACCCACAGGAGAGGCAGGGAAGCAATATATATGAGAAAGAGGAGAAAATCACATCCTGCCTCCTCTTCTAAAGGTATTTATTTGCTTTTGGTGATGTTTTGGAAGTAGGAATGAGAAGGGAGACAGAATAATGAACATCTGGGGAGTTTTTAGCCTCTTCTCTGTAGTGCTTTTCCTCCTGGACCATCCCACCTCGTTGCCATCCAGCACGTCCCTGATGTAAATTAAATAAGGGCAAGTACTATTAAACCTCCTGGTGCAGGCACTGCCAGCACAAAAGAGAAAGGGGAAAGGATGAGCACTCAAACCACGTAATTTCTACCACATTAAGTGATGCAGAGAGATGAATTTTCCTAGCTGGTACACAGGGAAAGGCCAAAGACTTCCTCTGCAGGGGTGATGTATTTACCTGTCTTTTCTTAGGAAAAATACAAGTTTTCTGAAACCAGTCTTGGCCAGGTAAGTGGTCTGCCTTACCTTCCTGGGGTTTCCTGGCTGGGGGCAGTAGGTACTTTGTTCCACCTTTGTGCCTTGTGGGTTGTCACAGCTGGATCTCCTCCTACGCAGCACTCAGGATGTCCATCCCCATTAGTCCTACCCTGCCCTGTCTCGGACAGAACCTTCAAGAGAGGTACCTGTTCTGGTTAGGACAGTTCAGGCAAAGGGGAACACAGCATTCCCAATGCCCATTTGGCTTGCTTGCCATCATTATTGAAAACATACGTCCTACTACTGACTTGAACTTTTCTTCTTTGCCTAACTTCCAGCTATTGATCTTTTTGTTCTCTTCTCCACTAAGACCTAAGATCTAAAGATCCTTAGTGATCCATATGTGTAACCGACAGTCCCACCATTTGAGAGGATAGGAAAAATAATCTCATAAATGCTTTTCCATGGTGTCATCCCAGCAGCTTAATGGCAGAAGTACTGAAGTGAGGAGTATTGTTCCAGTAGAGATCCCAGACTCTTTTCTTTCTTTACTTTCCTTGACTGTGAATCAATAAAACATTGATACACCTTGAAGATCCAGAAGAGAAGAACAGGGCTTTGATGAGTCATCCGCTTAAGCCTGCTGGGTGGAATGAACCTTGCCATGGATGATGCATTCACATTCATCCTCTGAAAAGGAGAGGAAAATATTTTCTCCTGCTCTTTTTCATGTATTTATTTACTTGATGACTACCTGTTAGGAATAACAGATGAGATCCCAAGTAGATGTGAATCAGTAGGAAAGAACTGACTCCAGTGTGAAATGATGGTGATAATTTCCAGCAGAGATCTGGTTGTGTCTTTGCAATAAATCTCACTGTTCTATGCTGAATGCAAAACATCTTTCTGTGTATAAACAGAATGATGAATAAACGTTTGTGTGAGGTCAATATGGTGACATTTTCATAGGTCTGAGACCCTTTGTGTGACATGTAATGCTGAAATCACATCAGACCTTTTGTTTGACAGGTGTATGGTTTTTATCTTCCAGTGCCTGAGGAGAGAGGGAACTGACTGGGTAAGAAGTGGACGATTTGCTGTTCACATGGAAGTAGCACTGAGCTGCATTTTGCTCGTCCACCTTGGTAACCTGAGCTGTTGTTATAGAAGGTGAGAAGAGGGGTAAGAGGAGGGGAAGGAAGATGTATCTATGTCAGAGAAGTTACATGTTCATGAAAATGGAGTGTGTTGGGCAAGCACTGACAAGGCGCTGATGGAAAACCCTTGTCCTCTTCTAGCATCATTTGCTTCCACAGCTGGAACAGCAGGGATGGGTGGCCAGGGAACTGAAGGGAAAACAGCACTCAGAGGAAGGGACCAAGAGCAGATATGAGACCAAGAGCCATCCCAGCCACACTGTGTAGCCTTGCAGTCAGGTGACCATGGGCTGAAGTCCCTTCAGGTCTCATGTCATCAGCTTTGGCCGTGCTCAGACCATCCAACACAGGGTGAAGGTTTCCTTCTGGAAGGACAGTGGGAACTTGCTTTGGTACCTCACTGAGGCTTGTCTTTCTCCTTTCTGATGCTGCTTTGAGTGACATAAATTCTGTCTTACTCCATGACATGGGTGAATAAGGAAGAAGGTTAAACATACCAGACACCATGGTCACCAGCGATGAAGAGACTAAATTCCCCAAAACCAGCTTTCAGGAATGAATACAGCAGGACTGGGACTTAATGAACTTGGCAATAAAATGGGGGCATGTCCTTAACTTTCTTTTTTCACCTACAGGAAGAGTTGAAAAATTGAGGTCACTGCAAACCTCTTAGTGCTGGGACTTCAAGGGTCTGGAGAAAAATAAGCAGTAGCAAGAGTCCCTTTTCCACACGTATTCAGCAATGCAAAGACTTGATGGACTATCAGGCATCAGGTGAGAGGAATGAAAGGAGGTGAGAGCCAAATATTTCTATTGATTTCTGCATCCCTTGCCCACCATTAACTGGTTCCTCACAGCTGAAGGTCACAGCAATTTCCAGCCTGGTGGCAGAAGGCAGGAAACGAAGCAGTGAGTCAAATGACTTGCCCACGGCCATGAGCTGAGCTGTCACAAAGGCAGTCCCTGTCTTCTGTGTTCATGGTTGGCAATGGAATTAGCTGTGGACATTTGATTCCTTTTGTCATAATGTTTTGGATGTTTTCTGGCTGCTCTTTAGCTGCACAATCTTTTCTTTTCTTTTTTTTTTTTCAAAAAAAGCAAATTCACTGTAAACTCAATGTTCAAAAATTCTGTGCCAGACCTCCATATAATAATTACTGTTTCTTGAAGGTTTTTCCACCTCTCTGGGAGCTCATAGAATCCTCATCAGTCTTTCCTCACTTCAATTTTTTTTTTTAAAAGAAAGTAAACTCCAAGAACTGGGAGTAAAATATTTGGTGTCACAGACTTATATAAAATCAGGAGTACTGGTAGTGCAGAAAATCTGTTGCAATACACATAATTTACCTTTCTGCACAAAGGTGACATTCTCTGATGAGCTTGTTAAAGAAATTGTCCACAAGTTGAAATATACTGGGCCAGAGGTGTCATCAATTAATTTTACAACACCACTAAATGGCATGTTCCAAGAGGTGTGCATTATATTCTGCCACCTGCTCCTGACTCTGTGCTTGCTGGCCACATTTCCAAAGAGAAAATTGCTTCTAAGTGCTTCCCCATTGATCTGAGAGAAGATAGTTGTTTTGGATTCTGCAGTGGCGAGTGAATCATCGATGCAATATTTCTGAATTTTCACTCGCCTGTTCCAGGTCCATTGACTGAAATAGACAGCTGGGTTTGCTTCTGAAAACTCAGGGCTAAGTTCTCTGTTCCTGGGAAGAGGCTGTTTTCCCCCTCCATCCAGGTAGCCTCAAGTCCCTCTGAAAACTGTTTCCCCAAACAATTCACCAGTTTCCGGGAAATCAGGTTATTTTCCTCTGAACAGTTGATTGCTGCAAAAACTTCCCAGAATTCTATTTTCACTGTTTTCACTGAACTGAGTGGAGGTTCAATGGGTTTTAAAGCAAGATTTGAGCAACATGGGTACAGAATTTTGTGTCACAATGTGAAGATGAAAACAGTTATGAGACCAGCCCCATGCTTCAAAACAAGGGGGCAGAAGGACATTTTTGTGGGTTAAAGGAATATTCTCAGGTTTAGCTAAAGGCTGACCTGGCCTTCTGAAGTGTGAAATCTCTGGCATGGATGCTTGCATTCAGTGGCTGAGAGTACTGGCCTTGGTCCTTAAGCCATTGGTTGGCTTCTGTGGAGCAGATCTCTCCTGTACACTACATTGCAAAAATGCACTGGCACACACTGAGGCAAAATGTCATTGGAGGAGGTTGCATAGCTCTGCTCCATCATCTCTGGAAAAGTGCATGGTTTTTGTTTTGGGGTTTTTTTTTGGTTTTTTTTTTGGTTTTTTTTTTGGTTTTTTTTTTGGTTTTTTTTTTGGTTTTTTTTTTGGTTTTTTTTTTGGTTTTTTTTTTGGTTTTTTTTTTTGTTTTTTTTTTTTGTTTTTGTTTTTTGTTTTTTTTTTAAACGTAATGGACTGTTTTGATTTTGTCTTGGAAGAACAACTCCTGCACAGAGACCCATCATGTCCCAGAGGTTGCCTCTGCAGTGGAGGGAATGGCAGGGCTTTTCTGCCAGGGTGGCACAAAGCATCTCACTGCCCTGACTGGAGAGTTAGCACATCTGCTGCTTGCAACCCCCCTTCCCCAGGGCTGGTCTGTTGTGAGACAGCCTGTGGACAAAAGTCCATGTTTTCTAGATAATAGGAGGCTGCGAAGTTAGGAGGGAGGTGAAGATTTTAATTATCTCTTACATTTTTTTTCCTCCTGGTGCTGGCCCAGTCTTAGGGAGGACGCAATGATGTGAAGGCCTGAGGTGTCATTATGGGTTATTAAACTCCTTTGTGGCACTTGGGGATGTTGAATGGACCTGTGAAGAGAGAAGAGGAAAAAACATCTCTTGATGGAGCTGGCTCACCCCCCTATAATTGCTTCAAAATTACAGCAGACTGTAATTATTCGTGCTGTGGAGGGGAAGAGGGAGAAGGGAGTGGGTGGGTGGAAGAAGGAGCAGCGAGGGTGCCTGGGCATCCCTCATGGCTACCAGGGCTGCCTTTGTTGTGATGGGAGATGGCAGCTCACCCTCAGGTCAGGGTACACTGTCCCTTTCTGTGGGCCTTGCTGGGGAACTGTCACAGCACAAACCCTCTCCCTGCAGCTCCCTGGCCCACCAGAGAGACCCCCACCCTTGCCCAGTGCCTTTGCCACTGGTTCACTCTGGAACTTGCATTAGGACTACAGGTTGATTCATGGAGATCTCTCCAGTCCCCCACAGTTAGGAGTGGATGTTTGACAGGGGGGATTTCCACGTGGTCCTCATAGCCGAGGTGCCCAGAAATGGTGATTATTGTAAATAATGCTTGAGGATGCACAAACTGACTGCAGGGATCCAGCCACAGATATTGATACCTTGTTTCTATCTCTGCAGCAGCAGTCCCACATCCAGTGGCAGGTGAAACAAGCCTCCACAGGACCAGCAGTACTTTGCGCCTTAATGCCTTTCCTGGATTGTTTTTGGGTCTGTTTCACCCTTGAGGGAAGCACAGTCAGAGCATCCAGTTTATGGACTTTCCTGTCTGGGGACTAGTGCAGTGAAACAGTGTCCAGCTGTGTTTGCTGTGGCTGCTTTATGTCAGATTAATCCCTTAAAACACACAGCTGGATACACACAGCACCCACACACATTCAAAGATGGTCGTGTGGTTGGAGTATGAGAAACAAAGCTGTGATGGAGACCTATCCATCTGTCCTATTTCCTTTGTAAAGCTTCCTAAATCCTCCTCTTCCCTATTAGCAAATCTGGTAATTAGTCAAATGTGACAAAAGCTGAGACAAACCTGTCTTGGTTTAACCAAATAGACTTACACCCCCCCCAAAAGTCATGTCTGATATCAGCAGAACTTAAACATGGACTCCGGCAGGTGGTTTATAGAGATGTAGACACATGAAGAGATGAAAAATTCTAAGATGTGGCTGATTTACAAAAAGGAATTTGCCTGCGAAGGACACAGGTGGAAAATATGTTGGACAGCTTTGCACTGGACTGTCTGGGAAAAAGTAATGCCTGTCCTTTTGCAGCTGTGCTGATAATTGCTCTGAAGGACAGCCACCCACCTTGCTGCCCAAAAGGAGAACCTGCTGTCACATGATTTCTCCCAGCTTCCCTCCTCTGTCAACTCCTCCAGGACAGGAGAACCAACCTGATTTTCCACTCTTATCAGAGAGTGAAATTCTTACCATGGCAATTCCCTCGTGGTGATCTGGACGTTTTGCCCTTGGTTGCATGGAAAGCAGAACTTTGTCTCCATGCTGGACAGCATTTCCATACAGTGCAGGACTCATCACCAGACAGGGATGAGGCAGGCAGATTAGCAGGGCTTGAAGAAGAAGAGAGTTGTATGCCTAATTTGCCACCAGTAGGAAGACACAGGATTAAAAATCAAGGGCTTTGGGATGAGATAACTAAGTAGAAGGACTGATGATCTTGAATAAAGTACTGAATTTCACAAGGGAAGTAACAAAATGTAATGAGACAAAAGGAAAACAGAAAATATATTCAGAGAAATTCCATCTAGTGATACAATAATCCTGAAAACTTGTCTGATGTTATCGGCACATTTTAAAGCCTCTGTTTGTCAGAAGAGCTTTCATATGTGATCTCTGAATAGGTTACAGCCTGCAGGAAGGCTGAGTGGCTCGTTCAGTTCCAATATTTATTATTTTGCCAATTTTCTCCGTTCTTTACATGAACTGACATTTTAAGGCTATCCTCTTAGCAAATTTATTACAGATTTGGATAACTGGAACTTGCTGTGATGCCTGATTTTAGGTTTATCATCACAGGCAAATACTTCTCTAAAGAGACCTTTAAACTAAGTCAGTTTCCAAAAAAAAAAAAGTCTAGAAAAATGATTTATCTTTTTGACTTTAAGGTAAAAAAACAGTATAAAGGAAACTTATTATTAAATTAATAAATTAATTTCAATTTTGTCTTTGTTCTTAAATTGAACTGAAAACCTCAAATGAAAATTGTTGTAATCCCATATTCTACATGCTGTTTTAAAGGTAGTGCAAGCCAGAATAATTCATCCACAGTTAAAACTTGATTTGGTAAATACGTTCAAATGCAATTCTTGTAACTCTCCTCCTACCCAAGTCCCTATTTCCTTTCCAAATGAAATCCCAGTGAAGCTGGCGCAGTCTTGGCAAGGCCCTTCATTGACAATGCTTCTTTTTAACAGGTATTACACTAACAAAGTCCCTGAATAGTTTTAACTAAATGTTTCTGTAGTACCAAGCATAACTATGGCTTTTTATCCTTAATAGCTTTGCAGCTTCATCCTAGATTGTAAGGAAGAGCCGTGTCCTTTGCCTTCTTTATATGTCAGCTTTACTGGCATTAATGGTGTTACAGAATCCCCACTCAGGTCTCTTCACTGGTGCCTGCCATGAAAGATACGTCAGTGTTATTTTTGTGGCCTCTTTTGGAGTGGGTTCTTTTTTAGCTTACAGTCTTCGGAGCATTGTCCCTGGCATCCCAGCCTGTCCAGCAGCCATGGGTCACCTCAGCCAGTGATGCATAAATAAATCAGCCATAGCACTGTGCTAATTTGTATCCCCCAGTAAGAGGGTCCTCAAAACCACCCCAGCAGACAGGAGATGACTGAGCCTGCAGTGCTGCTCCTTGACTGCCTTCTGGGCAGTGGAGTGCCTTGAGACCTGCTCCCAAAATATTTTCTGAGAAAATCTTGCAATACCAGGCAGCATTACCCTCCATCAGTTTGGTGGGGTTTTATCTTGTGTTGAGCATCCAGGGTTTAGCAGAGAGCAAATAGACAGTTTAGGAGACTCAGAGGGGATTAGGGATTAAATTAAAGCAAAAGCAGGGGCTGTTCTCAGTGTGTGAGGTGATACCACTCAAGAGGACACAGAGGCTGAGGATAGATGAGCCACGATGGCTGCTTAGCTGCTTCCTCTGGTTTTTACTGTACTGAACAGCCAAGTGCCCTCAGCACCTGCAATAAGATACTCCACATGACTTAAAATCAATTTTGTCTCACTCCTGCACCAATCTTTAGCTGCTGCCAGCTGCTTACTTCAGCTTCAATGAGCTTCCCGAGCTGCCTTGGTGGGGCTGGCAATGTTCAGGTCATGCTACCTGCTCCCTGGTGTTTGGTAAACATCAACAGCTTTGCATCCTCCAACTCAATGGGCTGTTGATCCTCCAGAGCTTTTGGCACTGCAAAAGTCATCAGCAGGCTGGGACTGACTGGGACAGGACTCAGCTGTCCTGCTGAGTGCAGGATGAGCCACCAACCCTACCAGATGTCAGCGCTGTGGTCAGCAAGGTTGCAGGTGGGCTCTCGGGCAGTCAGCTGGTGAAAGGCCACCAGCTTCCCTGCCACAGGGATTTGTGCCAGTCAGTGGACTGTCACCAGGACAGTGGTGGCTCACACAAAGCACAACATGCCTTCCTGCAGCACTTGTTTGAGTGGGACAGCTGCTGCAAATCTAATCAGAGAAAAACGCCAGTTTTACTCAAAACAAAGCAGAGACCCTGGGATGGGTCTGACCTGTCACACACTGTCAGCCCCAGCTGTACTCAAGCATTTGGTCTCTTGGGAATTACTCCAAGAGGAGGAAAGCACTTAGGAAGGCAGGAATGAGAGGGTTTTTCCAGGTTATTTCCTCTAAAGCGTTTTGCATTTCTGAGGAGTCAGAGTCTGCCCCCCTGCTGTCAGAGTGACATGGTCAAATCAAGCTCTGGGGTCGTGGGGGAGCCCGAGAAGGCACAGCGTTGTCAGTAGCCGGGCACTGAGAGGTGCATGCATGAGAACAGCATCCAGTCCCACAGCTGCCTTGTGGGAATCAGTGTTATTTTCCTATTACTTTACTGCCTCCATGACAAGGCAAACAAGGTGGGGGGGAAGGCTGGAGAGAGCTAAATCGCTCCCTTCCTTTTATTTCATCCTTTCACAGATCAAAATCTTTTCATGCAACTCCCAAGCTGGGGAAGCAAATGTGTTGGACTGAAACGTGTAATGAGAATGAACTCCATCCAGAAGTGGGGGGGAGGGGGAAAGGAAAGAAGGGGTAAATTAGAGAAGAAATCTTTTGGATGCAGGCAACCAGGTGGGGGATTGTCTGGTCTGTGAAGGCAGGGTGTCTGCAATCTTTGTAGCGATTAGATTTAATGGGACAGACACGTTTCTCTCCTTCACATCCCCTCCTCCTCTCAGCCTGAGGGGGAGAAAGGAGGGAGGTGGTGATGGGGAGGTGGCAGGGGAAGAGAAGATTTGAAAGAGTCTTTGACGTCAGCCCTGCCCTATAAAAAGCTGGCAAGGAGCTGGAAAGCAGACAGCAGAGCTCGTGGAAGAGCAAAGATGCCAACCCCGAACATCTCCACCTCTGCAGCCAAAGGCTTCCGCAGGGCGGTGTCGGAGCTGGACTCCAAGCAAGCCGAGGCCATCATGGTAAGACAACCCTACCCCACTTCTTTCCTCCCCCTCCAAAAACCACAGTCTCTTCCAGAGCTATAGGCAGAGGCAGGCAGGGATAGATGGATCAACACTTTGTGGGACTTCACCGACAAGGGCACATCTGGGCTCCAGAATGGCAAAGGAAAATTACTCCAACAGTTCTCTCTACATACTGATACATGTGAAATGAAAACATTTAAGGGGGTGAAAACTTGAAATAATGAAACCACCTCAACCAAAAGTACGGTGAATAACCCACAGACCTAAGGCAAGGATAGCAAGGAATACCCCTGTGAAAGGCAATTTGAAGATCTTAACAATTTCCAGGTTTCAAGGCATTAAACTGCAGAGATTTCACCTGTTCTTGCATAATAAAAAAAGTGGGGCTGTCATTTCAGACAGCACACAAGGCACAGGCAGTTTAACTTATTTATTCATGGCTGCTGTATCCAGTTTATCTCCCAGAACATCATTCCCCCATTTTTGTTTTCAGTCCTCCTTGATGTGTTCTCAGCCCTGTGTTTAGCCCAGGGAAAGCTTCTGCACACACCAGATCTGAATGTGCCAGGAAAGGGAGAGGAGTGTCAAGTGTCTTTAGAAAGCCAAGCCTGGCCAACCCATCAGACTTACTGTAGTGACAGGAACATTTCAGCTCTTAACTCCAAAGCCTTGCCAGGCAGGATGAGCTTGAAGAATCCCAATATTGGATGGTCCTGTGGGGCAAAAATGTGGATAGGCAGCAGGTGACAATGCAGGAGCCAGAGCAGCCAGTGGCAGTGGGTGCACCAGGAGGGGACCTTAGGAATAGAAATGGGCAAGGTAGCAGATATGGTTGGCAGATGTCTGCAGTGTGACTCCAGCAGGTCACTTTTAGAGCTCCCCATTCCTCTCTCTTATACCTGTTGCCTTTTTCACCCACTCTCCTCTTAACCCTGGGCAATGCTCTGCCTCACTAAAATCAACCACTACATTGGCAGAAAGGTGTTTTGGACAAGGGAGTTTGCTGGAAAAGAAGGGAAACATTTACGAAACAAGGAGGTAAGCTTGCTTTCTCTAATAAATGGAAATCAGGGAAGGCTTCCCTCACATGCAGTCCTTTTCATTCTGCCCTAATAATGAGCACTTGAGTGGCCCTTGAAAACCTGATATTTTCCAGGCAACTTGTAAAATCAGTATTTGAGATGCTCAGTGTCTGGAGAAGTGAAGAGTGTTTGGTTATTACACCCTCTGGGGTGATACTCTCTGTTTTATGAAAAAATGAGCCACTGAACAAAGGGGCCAGGGGAGTTCAGGTTCAACAAGTGGGCTGACGAGAGTGACAACCTGCTCCAGGTGAGTGGCTCCTCCAGCCTGGAGGAGCCACATAAAACCTTAGCCTGTGTTTGTTTTTGAATGAAAATTTTCAGAAAAGGGAAAACAAATAAAATTACAACTTTGCCCCGCGAGGATCACTCTGAGAATTGGATGCATGAAAAGCTTTTCTCTTTGCTCTCACCTAGCACAGGAGATCTCCACAACTCTGCCTTCTACCAGGCAAGAGGCGTGACTCTGCATTTGTGTGTGACATTGCTTGTCCCTGGCCCTCGTGTTATCACTGTGGCCGTGTGATCTGCCACACAGCCATCACCCACCACCACACCTGAGGTGTTCCCTTGCCAGGGGAAACTGCAAACTAGGGGGAAAATCCAGACCTTTGCAATCCCAGAACTCCTCTACACCAGCAGGTGTTTTACATGTTAGCTGGGCCAGGCAAATATCAAACTCCATGGAAAAATCTTTGGTTATGTATTAAGTTTTTCTGCTGCTAAGAGATTTTGCAAGAGACCCTGGGACTGTAGCTGGGGCAGAGTTTGGTTACAGAGCCAGGCAGGAGACAGCCATTGGAGCCAAAAAAAGCAGGGAAAAGCACCCAGGAAAGCAGGGGTGGGACATTAATGTCCCCAATCTTTTCAGTCCTTCCTGATTGCTGCAAATAATGAGCCGGGGGAAAAAAAACAACAAAATAGCTCAGAACACAGTATTTTTAATGACAATATGCAGGCTGGGCACTCTGAGTTGCAGCAAATTTGAGGAAGGAAAAATGAACAAACCCTTCATAAGAGCTGCAAACTAACCTTCAGAAGAGGTGAATGAGTCAGGCCCTGGTTAGGCAAATAAATGCTTTGCAAAATCAAACTACAGTTCTCAATGTAGCCAGATATGCACTCAGGGAGGGAGTCTGCAAGGCAATTCAGAAATACCATATATAACGGTGCCTTTGGAAGAAAGGAAGGCATTTATCACGAGATCAGTTTGAATATTATGTATGCCACATTCCTAATTTCCAGCAAAAGGAGATAAGAGCCCAATAGGCATAAATGTGAGGGGCAGAGTTGAGGACAGTGAGGTGGGGAACATGCAACCAGGCAGCCTCCAGCTGGCAGAAGAGGCAGCAGGCAGGCAGACCCCCTCCCAGCCCTCTTCTCCCAAGCAAAATTCAGCCTTTTTCTGCTTTGGTTTTTTTTTTGTTGGGTTTTTTTTGTTGTTGTTGTTGTTGTTGTTGTTTTTGGTTTTTTGTTTTTCCCAATTTACCCACTTAAACTATGCCATCATGTGGCTGCGAAACTTCCAGGACTCCTTGGCAGGGACCAAAGCCCCCACTCCTGCTTGCCAGGGGCCACCCAGCCCCAGCACATGTGTGGGACTGGTTGAGTCTGCTTCTCCTGCTGCAGCTTTCCAGTCACCCAAGTCTGGCATTTTAAACCCCACCCAGTTGGATTTTAACCTGGTTTACATCCTAAATATGGGGTCTAATTTCCCTCCTCTCCCCTTCTCCAACCCAGAAGTAAAATCCTGCTGTGCCTCAGGGCACAGTATGACAAAGCACCCTTGGGTAAGGCACTGCCTGGCTTGGGATGGCTGTGCAGCTCATTTTCTGTGGCTGGCACAGGGCACAGTTTGCCCTGCTCATTGCAGGCACTTTAAAGTAAACACCAGCTTATCTTAAAACACTGCAGTGATAGAAAACACACAAGTAAAGCTGAGCACATGCTCACAAGATTTTTAAAGTTATGGCTGAGGTCACTTGTTAGATGTCTGCTCTCTTTGGACACGAGTACCACCAATTTAGACAAGCAGCAGCATGCACTTATTTGTTAGAAGGTGTTTTTCTATGCCCTAAGGAATAAAGGGTGGATCAGGAAATATAATTTCGGAGGGGTATCTTTACTGAAACAGAACCAGATAGAGGTGTGTGGGCTGGTGCCTCGATGTGCTGAGTTTTTGATGCTGCATGTAAAGTGTCAGCTTTACACTGCTAAAGCATCCAAGAAGATTCTCACAGGAAACATAAGTTACTGATAGTGGGCTTTGAAAATCAGAGAGAAAATAAATTTAGTAGTCAATCAGGCTGTCTTGTTAAAAGGAAAACACTCTTAATTTTCACAGGGTAGGGAAAGCACTGCTTCGTTAGCATGTTAACATGTTCTAAATATTTTCAATGCAATCACAGGGAAAACTGCAGCCAGTCCCACTCTGTGTCCTTCTTCAATGCTGCACCAGGTTTCTTTTAGCAAGCTCTGGAGGTTTGTCATCTGGTTTGGGTCTTGAACACGGAAAACTGGAACCAGATGTGTTGCCTCTAAATAGAAAACTGGTCATAAAAAGACCAAGAACAAATAAGCTGGTATATTGGCCACTTGTATAACAAAAGAATCAGCAGTGATTGAAATAGTTCATGGTTCACTATAAATATAAACAGGTGTCCTGACATGACCTCATGCATGGAGTTGCATTTTAGGTTCAATTCCAAGTAACAGAAATCTGCATGAGTTTGTTGAGACAAAACAAATCTACAGATAAGTGGGAGGAATTTATTTTCTGGGGTATATGGTTGTGGTTTCAATTACACTTCAATGGATAAGCATCCACTTAATGTCAAAAGTAAATGTCATATTGGATCCTGGGAGCAGTTTTGCTAAGCTGCCCTGCTAATACACCTGCAAACAGTTCCTGTTTCCCTGCCAGGCCACAGCTGTGGGCTTCACCTGTCCCTCACAAAGTATCTTTTCTCAGATGACCTCAGGTTTATCTGATGTTTCTCCACTTGAGTTCATCAGACACCTGAAAATCACATAAGATTGTTTCTGGATTTTGGTTTTTTCAGAGGATATTGAAAACTGCTGCTAGGGGAGTTGAGGGGAGAAGCCCACTCTCCAGTTATGCTAAAAAGATATTTTACTTTTTTTTTTTCCCCCAAAGCTCCACATTTCTGAAAGTTCAATTCTAAAACCTCAGTCCTCATGAGCAGATCTTCCTCTGCAAAGCCAGGCAAGTCAGTCCAGGCTTTCCCTGCTTCCTCTGCTGACACATACCAGTCACATCTCATCCAGCTCCTGGGAATGCCTCTGATCTCCTCCATCTCTGTGAGCAGTGTTATTTATTTCTGTTCTGCCTTCAGTCTCCACGGTTCATTGGAAGGCGTCAAAGCCTCATTGAAGATGCCAGGAAGGAAAGAGAGGCTGCGGCTGCAGCCTCTGATGCTGCAGAGTCTACAGAGACCATTGTATTCGAGGAGAAGGATGGGAGAGCCATGCTGAACCTCTTCTTCATGCTCAAGGGAGCCAAGACTTCACCACTGTCCCGTGTCCTTAAGGTGTTTGAGGTGAGTCCCTAACCTGTTGTGTGGTACTCAAGGAACAGGCTTCAGGTTTCATGACTGGGCTATGAGAAGCATCAGTTGAGTGTAATAAAGAAGACTCAGACTAGGTCTGCCTACTTCAAATTATCAGTTAATTGTCTGATATCTCTGAAGTCATGCTTTGCTCATGGCCCAATGCATCCTCACTTGCCATCACTAAGAAGAAGGTGTACCTCTGTCCTGCAGTGCTGTTAAGCTCTGGGCATAATTTTGCTTAATTATTTTCAGTTTCACTCTCCAGTCCACACCCTTAGGGTTTGTAGTGTACTCTGGCAGCCCTCCCGGCTGCTTAGCACTTCAACTTCAGGTGCAGGGCTCTGATCCCACATTTAAAGCAAGCTGTGTGCCCTGCCTGTCTACAGACCAAACTCACCTCACTTGCGGGTCATTACCACACTGGTCCTCAGTCAAATAGTCACAGAAGCAACTTTGCCTGAGGTGTAAAACTGCCATATTGATTTCAAAGTTACCTCTCTACTTCAAGGATTATTCTGATTCACATGTTAAAGGTTCTATTGGTTCCCCCCAAGAGATGCATCCTGTCTATGCCTTTAATACCAAGGAAAACTGGTAACTGAGCTTTTTCTCCTCTAGCCAGCAATGTAATGTTGCATTACATAGGATCTCAGTGCCATGAATGGAAAGATTGAGATAAGTGCTGCCTATTTAAACAGTAATCCAAGCATGACAGCTTGCATTCATGTAGTGTGTTTTCATCCAGAATGACTCAAAAGTGTTTTGCAAACTGAGGTTGCGAGATGCGCTTTATCTATGGTAGTTTAATTTCATTGGCTTCAGCAGTGAGAGGAGAGGACAATTTGTTCCCATTAATCAGTCACGTGGTTTGTAAGGGGCCTCTGGAGGTCTCTGGTCCAACCCCTGGCTCAGAGCATGTCCAGTCACAGCAGGTTGTCCGGGACTATGTACACTATACACTAAACCTGCTACTTAAAAACTGTAAACATACAAAAAGTGTGTTTGGGGGATAAGTATTTTCCTGAAATTGTAGGGCATTCTAGTTATCCATTGCCTATTTAGTATCACCTCTGATAATCTTAAGAGAAAACATTTGGATCTTCAATAATTACAATTCCTCTGTGAGGACTGTTGAAAGAAAAGCTGTTTTCAATATATGGTTCTTGTCTCAAGACTGAAAGAACAAACTTTTCAGACAAAACCCATGTGTTGCGATGACTGGGATTTCCTTCCCAGAATCACACAGATGCCACATAAAGCATGACAAATCCATCAGTGTAACATTCAACAGGCTGCTCAGTGGGTATGAAACAGATGTGTAAGCTCTTGTACTTGGTAGATTTTTTGTTATACTGCATTTAAATGCTGTAATTTAAACAATTTTTAAAACATTAAGCGAGAAGCTGTGGCAGCTTATGTTCAAATACTATTTGTTTCTTCCTGGAGCAAAAAAGCTCTTTGAGCTTGTCACAGAGAGAGCTTTAAATATAATAAAAAGACAAGCATGTCAAGTCCCAACAGAGGAAGATTCATTTCCCAGATCCCTCTGGCAACGCAGGTACAAGATATGAAAGCAGACGGGCATAATGACATTTACCTCATCATGAACCAGGCTGCAGGGAAGCTGGTTTCACTCTTCTGTATGTGTTACATGCAGCTGAAGCATAGGTAATGCAATCACGGCTGTCAGATTAATGCAAAGGTATCGATTGTTCAGGGAACAATGTAATAGTGAAGTTGGTAGGTACATTAAAAAACACCATCCTAAATTTAATTTACCTGTGGCATCGCATCTGTTCCTTCTCATCTTTTTGCTTCTGATTAACAAAAGAAATCATGTCCCTTCCTCTATCAAAGGTCCTGCAGGAACTTAAGGAAGGTTGGGTTGTTGCCTAGGGCCTTGGGCTTGTACTGCCAGTTTTCACTGAGCTAAAGAAAATACCCACAAATCTACCAGGGCCCCTTGCGAGACTACAGACATCATTTTGCCTCCTTATTCCATGGGGGAGGTCAGTTCCTATAGCGAGCCCAAATTACATCAGTGCGGGTAGCGAGCCCAGACGGGCGCTGGTGCGGGCAAGGTGCGGCAGCCCCAGCGTTCAGCACCACGGCCAGCGCCGCGCCGCCGGCCCGCCCGGGCAGCGTCCGTCCCGCGGGACCCCGCCAGAGCCGCGGGGCCCCACCCGCCACAGCCCCGCCAACACACGCCTCGGGAATGGCTGGGGTGGGAAAATGTAACGTGGCGCTCTGCCACATCAGCTGCTTCTCTTGGTCTTCTTTGCCGTGGTGGAAGTCTTCTGTTGGTAGTTACTGAACGGCCCCGGTGTTTGTGCAGAAGGAGAAAATGTGAATTAATGGGTGTGTTTATACGGGAGGGAGGTGGGGGCATGAAGAAAACAAGAAGGAATCCATCTCAGACTGGGATTGTTCATCCTGGTAAAGAGAAGGCTTCTTGGTGACCTAATTGTGGCCTCCTAATAACTGAAGGGGGTCTAGGGGAAAGTTGGAAAGGGACTTTTTACAAGAGTACATTGTGTCACAACAGGGGGGGTGGATTCAAATGGAAAGACAGTAGGTTTAGGTCAGATAGTAGGAAAAAATTGCTTACTGTGAGGGTGATGAGGCACTGAAATAGGTTGCCCAGAGTTGTGGATGCCTGGGAGTGTTAAAAGTGTGGTTGGATGGAGCTCTGAACAACCTGGTCTGTGAAAGTTGTCCCTGTCCATAGCAGGGAGGTTGGAATGAGACAATGTTTAAGGTCCCTTCCAACCCAAGACATTCTATAATTCTGTGTCCGTATGGACATCTTTGGGTAGTAGCAGAAGGTGTTTCAAATGTTGCTTAATGGTTTTTTTTCTTCCTTTCCATGTCTCAAAAGACATTTGAAGCTAAAATTCACCACCTGGAGACCAGGCTTAGCCGAAAGGCCCGTGAAGGCATTGCTGAGCTGGAATACTTTGTGCGCTGTGAAGTCCACAGCTCCGACCTCAATACTTTCATCAGCTCCGTCAAGAGGGTAGCAGAAGATGTGAGGACCACCAAGGAAGACAAATGTAAGGAACTTATAAATGGTTTCATTTGTGCAGAGAGGCTAAGCTCTCCCTGTAGAAACAGGGTGGAGACTTTGTTATTCCCAGTAAAGGCTGCTTTGTGCTGAATTTGACCAAACCAGAAGGGACTGCCTCTGGGATACCTGAATCCTAAAAGTAATTTCACTCCTTGTCCTTTTCTCAACAGACTCCATTGTTCATAGCCGATTCTTCTGGTAAAAGATTGCAAAAAATAAAAATAGGAGGCTGAATTTCACGCTTTGCTCACACCTCTTCT
This sequence comes from Irena cyanogastra, assembly GCA_013397155.1. Classification (NCBI taxonomy): domain Eukaryota; kingdom Metazoa; phylum Chordata; class Aves; order Passeriformes; family Irenidae; genus Irena; species Irena cyanogastra. The sequence goes on from VWZV01005944.1 coordinate 308,875, forward strand.
CATGGTTCTCCATCCCTATTCCAGCATTTTATGTTATAAATGCAAAGTAGTTTCCTACCTATGTATTAGGACCTCTGTGCAGATTCCAGCACTAATCTACAAGACACTTCCTGTGCCATCCTGTTCTGAAGGTAGGATGATTATTGTAGGAGAATATCCCTAGAGATCTATGACCAGCAGGATCTCTGGGTATTTTCTAACATGAATCATTCAGTAAAGCTTAATCTTCATCTTTTTCTTTAATTTTGCCACAAAATACTCTGCTGAGAGATGGGCAAGGAAGTAATGAAATGCAGACCATGGCATTAGACATGACTCTAGGAAAAGAGCACTGAGATTGTGAAACCACTGCTGCCTGGAAGTATCTGTGCCATGTTGTATGCGTGCATTTGGTACACCAGATAAGGTGTATCTTACTCAGCCTCAGAGCCTCTTTAGGGCATCTTCACTTCCACAGACAGACTGTCTCTTTCTCTCTCCCCATAGTTCACTGGTTTCCCAGAAAAATCTGTGAATTGGACAAGTGCCACCATTTGGTCACCAAGTTTGACCCTGACTTGGACCTGGACCACCCGGTGAGTCAGTCTGTGCATGCACCCTGTCACACTGAATTCCTGAGCCGTCCCACAGAAGCAGGGAGCTGAGAACACCCATCAGTGCAGCTGGTCAGGGGACTGGAGTGTGACTGCCACCTTCAGAGATGTCTCTCCAGCCAGTGGGGAATTTTCCTGGGTGAGAACCTTTAGCAAATGATTAAAAGTCCTGTCTCTGTTCCTATTTGTCACCACAGGGCTACTCTGACCAAGTATATCGCCAGAGAAGGAAATCAATAGCAGAGATTGCTTTTCACTATAAGCAGTAAGTCTCCTTCCTAACATTCATGTGGGGATAATGACATGTCAGTGAATCTATTGGGAAGTCATTGTGCTACCTGTATGACACTTCTCTTCTTTTGTTTTGTCTCCCCATTCAGCCTTTCCAGCTCCTTTTGTGTCTCTCTCCTCTCTTTGCATTCCAGTCTCTCTTTAATTAAAAAAATACCTGTTTTCATTAATTCATACATTGGTAAGGGTATAGTAAGAATAAACCTCCTGCATAACAAGAGCCAGATATATATCTGTCAGACCTCAAACTTCATTTGGAAATGTAGCATCTCTGTAGAAAGGCATCTAGTTTTGACTTCAGTGTTTCAAGTACTGAAAAAGCTACCCCATGCCCAGAAAATTTGTTCCAAGGATTCATTATTCTGGTCATGAAAAAATGTGGGTTTTATTTCTAAGCTGGACTTCAATAGCTTTAGCTTTTACCCAATGGATCACATGTGCCTTTCATCTACTAGATAAAATACTGCTATGGGATTTTTTCTGTTTTGCTATGAGGGTATTTATAGGCTAAATGATTCACCTCCTAACTCTGTCTGCTAAATTAAATAGATTCCAGTAATGTTCTCATCATTGTCTTATATAGATTTAAGACTATGTCTTGTACTCTTACTTAATCATTCTATTCTGATATATGCAGTGATAGCACTCAGTGTGTTCACCACAACATCAAACAGAGTCTAATATTCAGTTAGGCTTGTAAAATATTCCCTAGATCCTATTCAGTGATGCTGCCTTTCACCATAGCATTCTCTCTCTGAGTAGGACTTTAGGTGCTGAAAGCAGACTACAGAAATTATATGGATCACCTGTTTGAGCGACCCCTGCAACTGGTGTGATCCCAGCAAGGGTTTCTGCTCTTGGTTCTCATGTACTCTGCCAATTTGAAGCCCAGAATATGGACACTGATGTTTTCATCCTGTTCAAATACTAAACACACAGAAAGTCACGGTGCCAGAGGAAGAGTCCCAAGTGACACAGGGTTAAATACTGTCCTAAGATGAGGCACCAGTTCAAGAGGTCTTCTCTAACATCTCACCTGCAGGTTAACATTTATGAGCCACTGTGTAGCATCCCTTCAGGCATCCCTTCAGGAACTGTGCTTTACAATATATGAATATCTCATTTGTCCAAACACAGAAAAGAAAGATTTAGAAAATACAATTGCTAACTATGATGAGAAAAAGCAAAATTGTCATTTCATCAATGCTCATTTACATCAATGTTGAAATTTTCTTTTCCTGCCATCCTTAACCTTATTGACAATGTATTTTTCTGCAGATGAAATGCATTTATTTTTTCTTATTAGCTGCTCTTATTTCCCAGCCACTGGTTCATTCTTGGAGCCATCAGCTCCCTGAAGTTCAGACATATGAAATGAATTTATTTTCACACACGAAGTTTTTCAATTTTTTCCAGAGAAAACCATTTTTTTTCCCCCTGGTAAATATTACACCTGCTAAACCCTTGCTCATCCCTTGTTCATTCATAATCTCTGACTAGACTCATGCTTTTCTTTGTGTCTATGCATTTGTTGCACTTGTACAGATGACCCAGTACCAAGTTTTTGTCTTTCCTGTCACCACCTTGTTTGGTTTTTAAAGAAGATTTATGAACATTATGCAGAGCTTCTCCAAAGTGCTTCCTTCTCATAGGGAAGAGCAGCCTGGCTGGGGCTGTGCTCAGTAATGGTGCCTTTGCCTTGCAGTGGGGACCCAATCCCTCACGTGGAGTACACGGCAGAGGAGACAGCTACCTGGTGAGTGCTGATTTCATTATTAGTGCCTCACCACTAGAAGCTGGGAATCAAAACCCAAACATTTAGGGCATGACCTCTTCAAAAATGTGTCAGGAGTGAAAGCATCTTACTTAATGGCTTGTTATAAAAAATGCTTTCATGCTGCAGCCTCCAGGAGTTTCTTCCAAAGGAGCCTTTCCACGGAACAAGGTAGAAAATTTGAAGCCCCACTTCTCTAAGGGTCCTGACTCAGTAGCAGCCTCCAAACAAAGAGCAGTTATCACAGCTACAGGATGAAGTATCAGGCCCATGGTGAATGTCTGTGTGGTACCTCACAGGCCTCACTTAGGAAGGTACTCCCTTTCAACGTGATTTTTTCGAGGAGTGTTGCTGCAGGAGTGTTTCTGAAAACAAGGCCAGCTCATATGAGCTGAGTACACAAGCTTCTCAACAAGGTCATCTCCTGGTTCTATTGACTGTCTTCACAGGGCAACTTCAGGGGTTAACCTACTGAGAATATTTTAATTCCAGCTAATATCTTTTATACAGTCTTCTGACCTCCAAGTCAGAAACAGGTCTGTGCAGACACAGCTGCTGCCTTTGCAGGTTCATTTGAATGTGTGTCTGTATGTTTACATACCTCTATCAATATACAAAGACATAGACTTAGGTGGAGAAACCAAAAGGACACAGAGCCATGAGTCCCTGATAGTGTATAGCCAGAGCGCAGGAGAGGACTGGACACATTAACCACTGAATGTCTGCCACCTCTCCTCCTGAAGGAAGGAGGTGTACAGCACCCTGAAGAGCTTGTACCCCACCCATGCCTGCAAGGAGTACCTTGATGCTTTCAGTCTGCTGGAGAAATTCTGTGGCTACAGTGAGAACAACATCCCTCAGCTGGAGGAGGTTTCCCGCTTCCTGCAAGGTGGGTACGAGCCCGGGGGACCCAGGTTCAGGATCTGCCAGAGGGGGCAGCTACAGATGGGAGGTCTGAACTCAAAGGAATAGTGTGTGAGCTGAGATTTAGGAGGAGAGCTGGTGGCTTGTACATTGCTCACAGAGGACAGAGGTAGAGCCCAAGTGGTGGGGCCTGCAGCTAAACACAGCAGGCTGTGGCTGAAGGGCAAGCACGTGGTCAAATGATCCCAGTGAGCATCTGAAAAGCAGATGTTGTTCCTAGGAGGAGCAGATAGATTAGGTTGGTGTAGCCCTTTAGCTCCCAGTGCTGGGGGCAGGGACACAGCCCGTGGGCCGTGCACCTCGCACAGGCAGTGTGTGCTGTTTCAGAGAGGACTGGCTTCCAGCTCCGGCCAGTGGCTGGCCTGCTGTCAGCGCGGGACTTCCTGGCCAGCCTGGCCTTCCGTGTCTTCCAGTGCACGCAGTACATCCGCCACGCGTCCTCACCCATGCACTCCCCCGAGCCGTGAGTATTGCCACAAAGTCCCAGCTGGCCAGCAGTTACCCTTCTTCCCCACAGACACACTCTGTCTGCTGCTGACTGTGTTTTCCTCCTTTCCCCCCTCCCGTCAGCAGGGATTGCTGTCATGAGCTGCTGGGGCATGTTCCAATGCTGGCTGATAAGACATTTGCCCAGTTCTCTCAGGTAAGGTGGTTATCTGCTTTCTCCCCCTTGAGAGGTGGGAATCCAAACCCCGGTGTTGCACCTAAACCTTTCTTGCTCGTATAAACCGTGATGTTCCAGAGTTCTAGTGATGGACCAAGACCCTAATACTGACTCTGCAACAAAGTGGTGTTAGTCTGATCATGATGAAGTCCCAGCAGATGCCTGGCACTGCAGGAGAGCAATATGTGTGGTCTTGAGCCAGTCAAACAGAGCAACCAGTGTCCAAGGCCCTCAGACCAAACATGTCCTGATGCTTGCCCCTTCCCTTCTCTTCCTAGGACATTGGGCTGGCATCTCTGGGAGCAACTGATGAAGAAATTGAGAAACTAGCAACGGTAAGTTTTGCCCTTTGCTGGATGGGGGTCACAGCACCTCCAGCAGTGCTTCTGTGGTATCAAGGGGACTGGTTCAGCCTGGTATTTCAAGATTTGCAGGCTCAGAGCTCCCACCTAAGCTGCCCCATGCTCTTTTCATGATGACTGTGCAGAGCAGAGATCAGTTAAACAGCAGAGCTCACTTGCACATTAACCTGATTTTCTTGGGCACCACTAGTATCATCAAGCATCGTATTTCCAGCAGCAGCACTGCTGGGACTCTTTGGGATGGGATTAAATGACATCTGCTTCCTTTGGCTCTCCCTCAGCAAGGTGACCTGTCCTGCTCCAAGGACACCAAACAGCAGCATCTCACAGCAGGTGGAACAAGCCCAGGGACACAGACTCTGTCCTGGTGTAGCAGCAACTTAGTTTAGCACTTTTCTCTGAAAGCAAAGTGTGGAGAGGGGATGAAGAGGCAGGTGCCTGTTCCTTTAAACAACCCCAGACCCTGGCCATGATGTAAGGGCTCAGAAGTGACAGGAAGATTAGGATGAGGAGCTGTGTCCCTCAGGAATTTTTCTTTTTCTTTTCACAGCTTTACTGGTTTACAGTGGAGTTTGGGCTCTGCAGACAGAATGGAATAGTCAAAGCCTATGGAGCCGGGCTCCTCTCTTCCTATGGGGAGCTTATAGTAAGTCCCACCACAACTTGCCTCTGCTCTAGACCCTGTAGAGAAAAACACCTCCTGCTTCTGCACAATGACTTTCCTCAGTCTGTTCTCCCCCTTTGCCTAGCCCATATGTGCTCTCCAATCCTCTGTTTCATGCTGGATTTTTTCTGCCGTGTTCGTAGCACTCCTTGTCAGATGAACCAGAGGTGCGAGACTTCGACCCTGATGCCGCAGCTGTTCAGCCCTACCAGGACCAGAACTACCAGCCTGTTTATTTTGTGTCTGAGAGCTTCAGTGATGCCAAAAATAAACTGAGGTAGGACTGGGCAATGAGAGAGACCCAAACAATAGGAAATCAAGATGTTATGTATTGAAATAGGGCTTGACATTATGGCTGCTTTCGGTCCAAGTTCTCAGAAGTGCTCTGAAAACTTTGATCAGGTCTTCCAAAGTGAAGCAGTTCTCCAAATCCCACAGGGAACATGCTTGACATGAATAGATCTGTCCAAGAGACAAAATGAACTTCTGCCTACTAGGCTTGTTAACATCTGTACTGGACCCCAGACACCATCCCACCATGGTAATTGGGTTTCCCCATTCCATGGGACTGCAAGCAGGGTGGTAAGAGTCAGCTCTACCCACAGACATCTGTTCAGAAGAGCATTTCTTGGTCATACCCAGAATTGCCCACAGGAGGAAAGCTCAGTCCTTGGATTGCTTTGACTGACAGAGGAAAACTTTGCCTATACCACTTTTATCTTCACTTAGGAAAGAGACAGGATGAGGCCAACATGACGTACATGACTTAACAGTTCCTGCAAGAGGGGTATTTAATATAAATAACATGGTGAGGACTGCTATATTTCAATTTCTACTTTTATTACCCTCACTTGCACTGTTCATACAACCTGGAGTCCAGCTGCTCAAAAGCAAGCACCGTGCTCACACAAACACGATAGGCTGCTTTAAAAAAACCCCAACTGCTGCCTAATGAGTCATTTCCTTGCATTTAAAAAGGGAAAATACTCCACATACACAGCCAAGATTAGGCTAGAGGGCCTTGACTGTGACAAGCACTGTAAATTATCCTCTTTAAAGAGCTCAGAGACCACACAGATGCTACTCTGTGAGGTGAAAACATTAAAGCATCGTCTCTTTTGCATTACTGGCAGCTGCCACCACGGGCCTGACTATCAGTGTTATGCTTGGAGAAAAGCCTCTTTTCTCAGAAAGGACACACTCCCCCAGTGCCCTTCCAAGCAGCCATGCTGAATCTATATGCTTCTAAAGGTGTCAGGTGAGTGCACCCATTTAGGAGGGCAGGTTTGTAGCCATTAGCAGCTGTGTTGTGAGCCATCGCTGCGGGTTACAACATTAACAAGAGAGGTGAGCAGGACTTTGCCTGGTAGAACTGAGAGGAACTACTCCTTTTAGAAGGAGGACAATGTGAGTATGCAGAAACGTCCTTTGTTTACGCTTTTTTCCGTTGTTTTCCTGCAATGGCATGGCAGCTCCCTGACAGCGCCAGCCGGCCCCTTGGACCGTATTTCCCCTCGGCCCTCTGGGCTATGTTTTCCTCCAGATCCCTCCACTTTTGGCCTAGGCATGAAGTACCAGCTGGAGGAACATCTGTCTCCACCTGGGAAAGGGCTGCGCTTCCCCGAGCCTTGCGGCAGCGCAGACCCGCGGTAGCCACAAGAGGGTAGCCTAAGCTAAGCAATCCAGGAGCGAAAGGGTGAAGCCCCAGCAGAGAAGAGCATGCCTGTTGTTAGCGCTGTTCGTCCCCTCATGTTCCTAAGCCTTTCCCGCGTAAGACTGCAGCCATAAGCACGTAATTACAGATTTTCAGCTCCATATTCACACAACTCCCAAGTGAAAAAACCTACCTTGTCAAGTATGCAAATCTTAGTGCTGGAAGAGAATGTGGGCAGCTTTGGAAAAAGCCTACTCTTAATTTGCTTTCACTTGACCGCATACTTCTCCGTTAGAAAAGCAGCAAGAAGGTCTTACTCTTGAGAAATATCAGGTAAAGTCAAGCTCACCACTGAGAGTCAGGCTGCATTTGGCTTTGGGTACAGCAGTGCAGCTTAGCTGAAGCACAAGGCTCTGGTGACACTATTCTCATCCTCAAGCTCAGGTCTGAGCCACTGCTTGTCAAGTCTATCCTTAATATACCACGCAGCTAGTTTCCCCCTCCCCAAGCAGAGATTAGTCAATAAATGCATGTCAGAAAGGATTTAGTAATATACTACGATAATACCACAGGCTTTTCCTGCAATTAGCTCCTAAATCTCCTTAGCATTTTTTGAAAAAGGAATTGCAGCAGAGGATGCCTGGCAATGGCCTTGGAGGTGACCAGTTTGATGTGCCCTCCTGTTTGGTACAGCCCACAGAAAGCCACAGTCAAACTCATGGTGTTTCTTGACAAACAGAAGGTATCTCAACTACTGCTGAGCTGGAAAGGTGGAAACTCTGCCTAAAGGAGGCATTAACCTGTGGTGATCTTCCTGGGTAAATGGTGATGAGTAGGAGGGGGACTCAGGACCCATCTCCTGTACCCAGCCTTCTGCACCCTTCCCTTGCAGGAGCTACGCGGCGCACATCAAGCGGCCCTTCTCAGTGAAATACGAGCCCTACACCCACAGCATCGAGCTCCTGGACAGCCCCCAGACGATCTGCCACTCCCTGGAGAGCGTAAGGGATGAGCTTCACTCGCTGATTAACGCGCTCAATGTTATCAGTTAATACAAGAACTGAGCCATTCCCGTCCCCTCTCGGCCCCGCCCTGCCCTCACCTAGTTCCCAGCTGATAATTCCTACCTGTCTTCTCCAAACATTGGCACTGCTGCCTGTCACCACGCGACCCCAACAGCTTTCCACTTTTGTATGTAGGGCCAGCTCGGAGGAGGGTAGTGGGATGCACCCGAGGCCTGCTGGCTTTTTGGGTAGCTTCTCTATTGACTGCTGGAAGAGGCTTAGCAGATACAAAAAGCATGGCCAAGCTAAAAAAGTTGAAGTCAAGAGCTGTGTGCTAGGTTCCTGGGTGTAAGGAAGAGAAGAAATCCTACTGTATTTAAAAAGAAAAAAAGAGAAGCAATAATTTTTGTTAATTGCAATTTGAGAGAAAAATTTAATCTGCCTCTTTTTTTTTATCCCCAAAGCAACTCCATGAGTCTTGTTCTTAGTTATCCTAATATTACTATCATCTGATGTAGCTCAGGTGTGTGACTAATGGTATTGCTGGCCATTTCTAAAGAAGGTAAACATCTGGTTTGGATGCTCAAACCCTGTTTCATGAAGTTTTCAGTGTAGATATTAATGGCTTGATCTGACCCAAAGCTCTTGGTTTTCCTCCCCCTGCTTTTGCCCTTCTTATCTTCTTACAGGCTGTCTCATAACTTAGCGGTTTGCTCAGAAGTTTGGCCCAAGGTTATGCAGCTGTGCAGTATCAGAGCTGGGCTTGGGATGTGTGGAGGCTGCTAAACAGCTGTGGGGGACAGTGAAGGGGAGAATTACACAGAGTTGTTTGCATGATCATTTATAACATTTCTGTGTCGACTTTTGCCGTCCTTATCCACGATATATGACTTTTATAATTTCCTCTTTAAAGAACTGCAAGACTTGGCAGTGAAGTTTTGGCTATTAACACAGCTAACATTGTTCTCCAGTGCTACTTCTACTGTGGCTCAGTCATAATAGTTTACAATCCATTACTCTTTATCCCATTTCAGACCTCCACATATATGTGCTTTAACCCCAGTTCTCCCAAATTTTAACTCCTTAGCTACTGATGGCACTTAGTCTCCTGCCTGCTTCAATCTCTCCTTTCTGTTTCTTTTCTTATTTGACCCTTCCTCCTAAATTCCTCCTAAATTGATTAAAAGGCCCTTACTGAAATCAGCAGTTTGACACCAGGGCTAGCTGCTTTTCCTCAAATTGTTCCTTCTCTTCGGATTTTCCTGTAAACTGATAAAACTACTGAGTTCATTCAGTTACTGTCATTTTAGAGCCCTTTTTCCAAAGCTGCAGCTATGATTTCCCAATCTGGGTGGATCCAGATCATGAGCTGTAACTCTCAAGGCTCCCTTAAGAGCCGTAACAATTTTTCATTTGGGTTCTTCAGATATTACTATTAGTAGCTGGAGCAAGCTATGCAAGACTAAGGCAGGATAGTTTAGCTATCTAGCCATTAAAATCTTACTGGTGACTTCAGTAAAACAGACTAAAACAAAAAAAAATAGAGAAAACAAACAGGCAAGCTTTAACAATTATGTCTGTATTGTTAATGCGTGAGTTATGATCTTGTTAACAAGAGCAGTGCCACTTTGCTGTCTTCAGGTTGCTGTTTCTCCTCTCCTTTGGTAGTGTCCAGTTCCTGGCTTGCTGCCCATGAAAGCAGCGAGGATGCTCCAAACCCTGCAGCAATGGCAGCCTCCTGATCAGGACTGGGCAGGGAATCTCTCTGTGGAGGCATTTGCTCTCTGGTCTGGCCTCCAGAACCGTAAAGGTCTGAAGGTGATCATCTCTAGGTCTCCAAAGCACTTCACAGTCATTATTTGCCTTCTTAAATATCTAAAATTAATGCAATTTGTAAAAAGACCAAACTCATTAATATGGAGTGAAAAGCAATTTAGAAATCCTTGCAACTGCAGGAGACCTCAACTCCTCTGCCTTGCCTTGGAGTTTGCATTGCTGCTTCCTGACTGTCAGCTGCTGCTTTTTTGAGGAGCTGTAGTAAAACCTGCTGTCCTGCAAAAATAGCAAATAAGCAAAACTTGCAGCATAATCCAGCACCATGAGTCTGCAAGCACACAAACAGATGTGCTGCAGCTGGGGGAAGGTGAGCACCAGGAGGACTGGATTCCCTTGCTTTTGGGACACGAGGCTGAGTTGAGGCAGGTTCTGAGTGCAGGAGCTCAGGCTACACAGGTGCCAGAGGTCCCTCTTTGGGCCATTTTCAGTGTCTCTGTTCTTCACAAATTTGTGACAGATTCCAGAATTTTTTGGGCCCCTATGGAGACGTCTGAGAAACATGAACCCATTTGTATTTACTATTGCTCTCACCTATTTAATATCTTAGAGGATTTATCTTATTAGTAACTTAAGGGTCCCCTTTCACTTCGTCTCTAAGCCTTGTTCCTTTTTATCTGTTTTCAAATACATTACTTGGCTCCTTATTTTATAAACCCTATATGAATTGGATCCTTGCTCTCTCATTGTACACATTTTTCTCGTGTTACTTCTTCTACTACAGCATTGCTTTCTTCTTTATCTTGCCATAGTATTTTAGGCTCTTAGACATAGGGCCACTAAGAGACAGGCTATCCAAACAAAATATGGTAGACTTGTAAACCAGTCCCTAATCTATCACTGCTTTTAAAGCTACTGATAACGAGGTTAACTTTTTAACCTGTAATTTTTGATATTGTCCTACAATTGTCTTTAGATTATTTTTAATAGTCTGACATTTCTTTCTACCATTCTGTGTGATTGCAGGTGGTAGGGTTTATACAGCCCTTGCTAAATCCCCAGGCTAGTTATTAAGACTTGAATTCTTCACTTAAAACCTTCCCAACCCTCCCCTCTGTTCATCTTATCCTGTCTCAGGTGCTGTTCCACACCTCTGAACAATTTTCTGTAACAGCATTGTTACAGTTCCAGCAGCTGTATTCCTTTTAGGTGGAAGAACCTCAGGCTGCCCAGGAAAGGTATTTATTGTGGCTAACAGATACTGATTTGTGACAGTTTATTGGGGTGATCCCTTGGCAGTATTTGTCACAGTCTTTAGTTTAGCCGATATAGTAGAGTTGGCAGCTTTCTTTTACTAATCCACTTCAGCACACCTTATGCAATTTTTATTTATGTCCTATGTTTCTTACTTCATTTGAAGCCAAGTATAAACTCTTTGCACTCTTTTCAGAGTACCCTACACTTTTTAATGCAGCTCGTTATGACAATTACCTTAGACTGTACATAAAGAAGTATAGGATGCTCTTATTCAACTGGCCACACTATTCATTCCATCTTTTTTTAGCTGACACCTGGTTGGGGCTGCATTAATTTATCTACTTGCTCACTAAATTACTTCTCAATATTTTGCTTGTAGTCTTCACATTACTTTAACATCCTTTACATACATTTTATTCCCACTCTCTGTCTAAGCTTGTAAAACAGAAATCCTGTTTTCTTCTAGGTATCCCACCATGTGCTTGCCATTGCTTTTCTCCCCATTATGCAACCAGTATTTTGTGCTACTACCAGACAGTAGCTGTCTGTAGAGAGATGTTGGTAGAAGGGTTTGTTGTCTACTCACAGCCTGTGAGTTCCTTTCTCTAATTTGCCTACTATTTGTTCCTTCATTCCACTGAGAGGAGTCTCTTGGGTTATTTTTCCTCTTTGATCAAATGTGGCACTCCCATGAGTGTGTAGTACCTTTGGGTCATTCCTGGTTTCCATTCAAAGAATATCCACATTGATATCTATTTCTTCCCTTTGTGTGTAAGAGCAGAGTAGGAGCAGAGTGGGGTACAACTGCACTGTTGAGGGGAAAAACCTCAAACTCCATCACAGCCCAGACTGCCTCTGATCAAGTTTTCTCATGGCCAAGGAAATTTTGGTCCAGCCACTGGAGAGGACTCATATGCTACTGGTATGCATTTTCCTCCACTATTTCTCTGTAACAGCACTGCTCCCACAGTATCAGCTTGTGTTGAAATTTTTGTTATGAATAACTTTCCTTTAACTGGGAATTTGAGTGCAGAAGCTTTTCAGGCAGCTTCTTTCGTGTCAGATAAAGCACTGTCTTGGTCTTTGCTCCAGCTCCCTCCCTGATTCTTTTCCTGTCATTTCCATAACGCTCTGCTGCTATTAGCAAAGATGGATAAGATACTAGCACAGCTATAGATATGCTGCCATAAGAAATTAAATTCCCCCAGCACTCTTCAGAGTTGGGATTGATTAGTGGGAGTATTTATTTCACAGAAAGCTTAACCTTTTGAGCATTTATCCATCTTCTTGTTTCACCAGTTTCAGAGACCAGGCATTTAACTTTAGGTTGTTTTAATTGTGCCATATTCAAGTTGACATTAAATACTGTTTGATCTATTAATTTTAAAACTCGGCTGCATCTCTCTTTTGCCTTTTCTTCTGTAGCTGCAGTCCCCCAAATATCATCACGTAAGGCAATCTCTTTTCTTTATCCTGTGCAAACATCATTCAAACCCTTTGCTCACACGAGCATGTGCAGCAGGGCAGGTGCTCAGCCCTGTGGGATGCAACTAAAGGTATATTGTTTGTCTCTTAATGTGAAAGCAACTCTGTCAATTGCTTCTTCCCCTGCATTTTGCCATATGGAAGCTTAGTGTGAATCGTGGGGCTGCATTTGTGCCACTACCTCTCCTAATTCATCCACTGTCCAAGGAGCCTGACTCAGCCTCAGGGCTGCCAGGGATGGTGGAGATACCTGTGCTCCACTGGGAGTGGTTGATTGGTACATGCTATCATGTCCTGCTGCTCATGTCCATGACATTCAAACAGGTCCCTATCAGTTTACTAAAGACTCTCCATCTTCCTTGAGCTTATGGACTGCTAGTGATTGTGCCAATTGGATCCTTGTCTTACCATCCTGCTGGGCAATTTGATCAAATGCCCATGGTGGCAAGATTAAAGTTTTATCAAGGAGGTTCCCAATGTACAAATGGATAAAAGCTAGTGGAGCACACACTCTAATCAATTTGCCACTTAATCCCCATTTAATTCTAAATATAAACAGTTTCTCTACTGTTGTGCTTCCTTTCAGTGGCTTCATATCTGCAGCTACCTGCCTTGGGGTCATTTTTCTCTTCATTTTAACAACTACAGCAGTTTGATCTACCATACCCATCTACCCCGGGACAGCATTTGGAGTCTTTGTGGGATAGGCTGCTATTCTCAACTTCTCTTTCTTTTCCCGTTTGCCCATATCATCCTCGAAATCATCTTCCTTTGATGGCTCCCGATTCAGTTCTCTACATCACTTTCTGGAACTCCAGCAGTTATTTTTAATTTTTACATCCCAGTCTGCTTTTGCAAGTGTCTAATTTTAGCTTTGCATTTACTATGATCAGGTCCCTTTTGAGCTCTCCCTTGCTCCAGGGTGAACCACTGCACTATATATGTTAATCACCCTCCTTACTTCTGTAGTTTTTCCTTCTCTTTTTCTAAATTCATCTGATTCTCTAATTGCCATTGCACATCCTTATTGCCTTTTTGGGCCACTAGATGGTATTCCTTTTCTAAAGACAAGCTTATTTCAAGTCACTGGATAGACCCTTTCAAAACACAATTTTCCCCTTGAAGCAGCTGATGTTCTGATGTTGTCTTGGTATAGATTATTGCTGTTTCCTGTAACAGTCCCATTAATAGAAGCAGTGAATCCTTGAGTCTCTTTTCATCCACTCTCTCATATCGGGAAACATTTGGTCTCTATCACCCATCAGCTTCCTGTGGGCTAGAGAGGCGCCCACAATCCCTGCTGTAATCTCTGATATTGTTGGGATTTCCTGCAGCTCTTCAGTATTCCTGGTTTTAGGCTTTTTCTTGAGTTGTCTTGGGTTTTTCCCATGCTTCCGATTTTGTCTTAAGGTATCCCTCAAGTATTGTGCACAAGGCTGGTTAGGTTTGTAGAGCTGCCTTGAACAAGATCACAGAATCACAGAATGGTTTGGGTTCCAACCCCCTGCCACAGGCAGGGAACCTTCCACTAGGCCAGGTACTCCGAACTCTGTACAACTTGGCCTCGAGACCACTCAGAGAAAAAGACTTTGAGGAGCTACCCAGTCACACCCTTCAACAAAAGATCTTATGAATTCCCTTTTCCTAACCATGGAGCAGATTTGTAGGATTATGTGGCTGCTTAGAGCTAAGCTCCAGCTCATGTCCTTTGGGTGGGTCATGGGCTCCTTCACACCATTCCCCCAGACCGCACTGAACGTGACTGCAAGCTCTATAAAAAGTGGCTGGGGAAAACCAAAGTGATGGGTCAGCCCAGGTTAAACCCTCCCCTAGAAGGACCATGAGCTGGAAAGGGAGGAAGAAAGGGGAAGAGCCTTCCTCAGAGCCAGGCCCCACCACCCCCTCTGGTGTGTGCCTGTCTCAGTGCCTTGCTGAGCGGTCTCACTGTTGTCGCTGCTGCTGCTGCTGTGGGTGGATCTGTCTGTCTGTCTCTCTGTGTAAAGAAATATGAAACAGAATTATTTTTCATTTTGGAATCGTGCTGCTGCTCACATGATATTAAGAATAAAAAAATATATTTCTGGTCTAGCATTCTGAGTTTGACTCTTGCATCCTTCTGCTGTCCAGATTCAGGTCGGCTGCCTTGCCTGTGGGCAGTATGCAAAATCCAGCCTGGGGCACGTTATGGAGGAAAACCTGCAACTTGGGCTCATGCAAAATGTTTATTTGGAGGTGGAAAATGCTTTGCAGACGAGATGATCTAAGCCTTTCTTTGGCAGGATATTACCAATTGCACAATTATGCATGAAACAGTAGTTGGGAGGTCTCTTTTAAACAGTAAAACACCAGGAGACTTGCCTTCACTAAATACATTTTGTTCCAGCATTTCTCACTATTTCTGTGTCTGCTGCATCCAAGTAGATGAGGTACAGGATGCCCAGGAATCAGGATGCAAGTCCAGAGACCAGAAGATTTGCCCAATCACATAATTGTTTCCTCTACTCCGGAGTTATCCTCACGTTAAAGGAAACTAATTCCAGTCACCACTGCAAGCCTGGCTTTTGCAGGAAAGCCAGTCCCTTTCTCTTGTTAAAATCTCTTCCAGAATCATGCACAGAGGTGGATTAATACATATTGCCAGCACAGATCTGGGCCATGCATCCAGGCACCCCAGCGCACTCTGAGAGGGAGTTTCCTAATTTAGGACTTGTAAGGATACCCTGTATCTTCACAGTGCTCGTTAAAATGTTACAGCTGTAATGAATTCATCTTCATTACATGCTTGGGAGGTAAAGGAGTACTCTTGTCCCTGTAAAAAGCTGACAGATAAAAGGAGGCAGAGAATCAGAGACTCAGACCAGGCACAGAGCCGGAAAAGTAATTACATGCCTAAACAGCTTTGGGAAGAAGTGTCTAAGTGGCAGATCTGGGGCTTGAACCTCTGTCAGCCCCCTCAGGACCAAATCTTTCTTCTTGTGCTGTTATGGTAGGGATCAGAAGAACTCAATTATTTACAAATCCTATAGCTGCAGGTATGCACGCACACACGCACCGCCTCCCCCGAGAGGGGAATGGATTCGGATAAGGCTGTGGCTGACCTGAGCTGTCATTCGTGCTGCTAATCCAGCTCAAATCAGACTTGGTTTTCTCCCCAGGGACCAGAATGGGTACTGCACTTTCCACTGCAAGGAATTTGTTTTCAGTTTCCCGACACTTGTTTATTACAATGTTTGGAAGAATGCTAGGTTTGCTAGGTGGAAAGATGATATTTTGACATTTTTCTGGCATAGCTGAAAACAGAAAGTGTCTGAAATGCCTTGAAAACTGATCAAGAGGGGGTTTGGGGTGGTGATTTTTTTGTTTTGTTTTGTTCTGGTTTTGTTGTTGTTTTTAACTGAAGAGAGAGGTTAGCAAAGATTGGGTAAGGGATTGAAAAACCCCACGTGTCTGCACCCCAGATGTGCTACTGTAGCCTTGCAGTACTCTCATTGTGCAGCTGGTGGGGTTGGCGGTGACAGGTCAATAAAACAAGCCTTTGGAGATTAGATGTTTTTCAGTCTAGCAAGTGCTGTGCTCCAAATGGATGAGGATTTCTTCCTGCGTCTCTTAACCAATTCACTTTGAACATCTTGTGTGAGGTGTGAATCACTCAGCGGCAGCTGTAGCACGTACACATGTTTACTTCTGTACACAGCAAACCTCTCAAAACCCATGCACATCCAAACAGGGATGGATGGGACCCACACAGTGCATCCCCTGAACACTCTACTCCAGAGCTGTAGAGGGTTTGGGTCTCAATCTAAATTTTCCCAAATCTAAAATACTCTCTCCAGCTCCAACCAGCCACTTTGTGTATGTTTCTGTATATTGTGTTCAGAGGTTTATCTTTAGTTGCTTGGGATGAAACAACTGCTTTTCAAACTCGTGATACAAGGATTTAAATTGAACCTGAACTACAGCAATGCAAGAATGAACAGGCTAAATGGTGAACTCCATTCTCTGGTGGATTCAAGGCCCATCCTCATTGATTTTTCTGGAGGAATAATGACAGAAAATCCTTCTTTTTTTGCTCCTGACATTAGTTCTACTTGGTGTCTTTGTGATTATTTTCTCTGGGCACAGCAGGGTGAATTGATCTGCAAAATATTTTCAGGGATAGTGGAGGATTAAGTATCTTGCACAGATACTTCAATGCAACAGTTGTTACCAAGGCCTGCGAGAGAAAAACAGGGTGGGGTAAGGGAGTTGTTCATTTTCCTTCCACTAAGGTCAGCCTTAAATAACTCTCCCACCTCCCTCGGAGGCTGAGACAAGATAATAAGACAAAAATGTCAGAGCAAAGCACGGGGCCCCTCTATTTACAGCAAAGGCCAAATCGCTAACCAACAGATCGGAGCTTGCTTTCTAAACACCGATAAGCGGCAACTTTGAATTAACAGCCCCGGTTCCTCTGCTGCTGTAAATCAGCCTGACCCCGACTGCCCGCAGCACCCCAGTGCCTCCCCCCAGCCAGGGGCTCTCCAGCAGCAGGAGGGGGCTGCAGCAGTGGGCTTAACCCTCCCGGCCCTGGAGATCCTTGTGCCTGGCTCCAAACACCCCCCCTTCTTCCCCTCCCCAGCCCCCTATCACTAACAAGCCTTATCAGCAGGATTTACACCTCCTTGTCTAGGAACCCATAGGAAAGCCTATGGACTAGTTACCGATGTGCATCCAAATCCCTAAAGTAGCTTTAAGTGCTCAAAACAATCTACTTACCCAGCGATAATTAATGGTATCAGACCTGGGAGTTCCCGTTCCCTGGCAGGGGAGATCAGAACACTCTACATTGGGGTCAGGCAGACCACAGACAGGAAAAGGGGCAGCCCTTCTGCAAGTCCTTGGCACCTCCTGGCCCAGTGGAGCATCCTGGGAGTCAGGAATGACAGTGCCAGGAAGATGGATGCCTGGGAGCAGCCACAGCTCATAAGAGCAATGGTGAGCTGGGATGTTTTTCACTGCCAGGTGCAGTGTTGGGAAAGGTGCTTTGGCACAGAGCTGTGCCAGCCAGCAAAATACCAAATGCCACATGAATGATGCTGTAGGAGTGAGAGAGAAGGAGGAAAAAATCACAGCTCCTGCCTCAGGTCCCAACCCAGCTGGAGGAACCTGAAGTGCTGAAGCTCAAGGTATACCCTGTGAAGGTGAAGGAGCAAGCAGCACCTCCAGAAGTCATGGAGAAAAGTGCGGGTTTAGGTCAATGTGCAGCGGTGAAAAACACAGGTGTATGTGACACAATGATTTATTTTCAATCCATGAGACCATTTTACAGCTGGGACAGATCCAATCTGAGCCAGTAAAAAACATTCCTGTGTTTTTCTGGCATTTCCCTCCTTATCTGCTTGGTGCTTCATCTGCTTACAGCAGCCAGTTTTAGCACCCAGTACCTTCTGCTGTGTCTGCCCATCCTATCCAGCACCATGACCAAGGACCAGGTCATCCTCTCCTCTATTTCACCAAAGGCTTCTCCAAAGGGTACCTGTGATGCCTCCTTCTGTGGAAGCCATGGTGGTGGCACTCTGAGACCTTAGTGCCTGCAATTTTGGACACTGGAGAAAACTCCCTGACAGACTCAATGGCCCCTCTCATGGCTGTTTCCTGAGGACTGGGTCAAGATCCTCTCTGTTTGCTCTCGTGGGCTCCACAACACAAAGGACAGATGTGGTATCAGTGCTGAAAATGGGTATTTTTAGATTGGTGCTGATCAGGCTACTTTTCCAGTGCTCCTCCACTCAGTGGAAGTTATTTGTTACTTTTGTTTCTCAGTACTTGTCCTCTGGCAGGGTGTCATCACCTCTTCTAATGTTTCTCCATCTCCACCAAGGATTACTTTTGGGCCATTAATAGCCACAGATTTAATCTTCTCCTCATTGATAAACAAACTCATTTGTTCTGCTGTGTCTGCTAATAGCTGTTTCTAGGAACTAATAACAGCTCTCAGGTGCTATTTTCTTCTTTACCTTTTCAAAAAACATGTGCCTGTTAATATTTTCATAGGGTTAAAAGAAGCATAGCTGTTTTTTCCATCTCTATTTATAACCCTGCATATGCTCTTCCCAAAGTGAACGGGAAAGATTTCGGGAGCTTTACTCTAGATATCATTAAATTCTGTCGAGCTTACTTGGGTAGCTGCACTTGTGGAGGGGTTCGAGCCTGCAGAGGCCAGCAGGACTTGAACAAGGTGCAGCCAAACTAATTCACAAATTTTGTGATCCCTGGTGAGCTGGGCTTGCCAAAGGTCACCGTTTCCCTGTGAGGGGCATTATGTACTCAGGAGGGGTGACCAGAGGGTTTGAGCCTCAGGAGGCTGTTCTCAGAGCTGCAGCACACCTGGGAACCTCTCTTGTTCTCTAAGGAAAGCTACTGGCTCCTTGGAATTGCCAATCGCATCTTCTGCCGGTGAGCTGCGTGTCCGGGGCTGTGCCTGTACTCACAGCCCTCTCTGCTCTTTGCAGCCAGCCCAGAGCTGCTGGGAACTGATGGGTACACTGAGCTTTGGGACACCCCCTGCTGCTTTATAAACCCATCCTTTGTGCTCTAAGCAGCAGGATAATGTTCCTGGCCTGGAAGAGCCTGGAAAATTGTGAAGTCCACAGTCCAGCAGGATCATCTTGCTTGAGCCTGGTGGCCAGTGGGGCAATGGGGGTGGCTCCCATGGCTGCAGCCAGGCGGCCACCCGGGTTAGTTTATGGAAGCAGCCGAGATTACTTGTAGGGAAGTGAGCACCCCCTGCTCTGCTTGCACAATGCCCCTTCTGAAGCAAGGGCATCTCTCATTGTGTGACTCCAGATAAGCCAAAGCCTCACCCTTTGCTACAGCAGCCCGTTCTCTGCCCAAGGCAACGTACCTTTGCGGGCGTCTTTGCAAGTGTTCCCAGAATTAATCCTCCTCCCCAGTGCCAGGTTCACCTCCCTGCCCTTCATCTCACACCAGTGCCACTGCACATGCACTTGGACACGTCCCTGGGAGCAAAGCAGCTGGAAACCACATGGAAACAGGGAGCACCAAGGAGGCTGGTCACCCCCAAAACCTGCTCTTGGGAGTGCAGACCCCTCAGGGTGATTTGGGCCGTGTTCCAGCAGGTTGCTGGCACAGCACAGATGAGCATTGGGGCTATTTGCTTTAAAAGCCACTGAATTCACCCCAGAGGGAAGAGGAGTCATGTGAGCACTGCTGTGTGGATCCCTGCTGCTCCTCTGGGACAACGCACACGCAGGCATGGGAAGGACAATGGCAGTGGTCACAGGCCATCAGAGCAGCAAAGGGGATGTGGGTGGCGTTTTTGGGTCCCTGGGTGCTGAGAACTCGCTTGCCTCCAGCCCTGACCTTTGCTGTCACTAAGACTTGCACAAACTCATAATTGTTAACTAGTTCCCCTGCAGTGGGCTTGTTATTTTTTCAGGACAGGGTTTGAAAATGCGAGACATCTACAGTAGTAAAGATTTTATTGTGCTGGCAGTGGACTGTAAAACTCGATTACATGACACCGAGGATTGCCTAAACCTTGTTCCCACTGATGCAACTGCTCAGGCTGGGGGCATGTGAGGAAGGGAGGTGGTTTTGAGTCATGTCTGGAGGTGCTGTGGCATGAAAGGCAGGAGCAGCCCACTGCCTCCCAGCTGCTCCCACCCTTCAGCCCAGTGTGGACCTGAGGATCTGGGGGGATCACAGGAGGCATGCATAGCTGAAACAATGGATCAGTGCTTGGCTCATCACTGCCTAATGACATGAAAATCACGGGGAAGCCCAGCCTGGAAGGAGTAAGTGGAGATTTTTCTGTAGAAAAAGCTTTTCCATCTAGAAATGGGTTCCCCTGTTGGCCCCCTCTCTCATTTCACTGCTGACATGGGAATTTTCCCTCTAAGACAAAACTTTCCGCAGTTTGTGTCCGCTTTATATCCATTTATATGACTGCTAGCATTTTTCATATTTCAGAGGACCATTTATGGTAAGAAAATACGTTTTCCAATAAATAATCAAAGTGATCATATTTTGGAAGGGGAAAAAAATCATAGTAGGAAACTTCTGAAAAAAAAAAAAAAAAGGCCTGTGCTGAACATTGAGCCAGCATGATATCTTTTTTCCTTCCAATAAATCTTCTGGCTTATTTCTGTACCCAAACTACAGTGAGCCAAGAGGAATTCTTGAACGTTCGGGTACAGTGAGCCCTTCCCCTGCTGCGGCATGCTGCAGGAATGCCACGAGCTTTTTGAAGCTACCTCCAGGATCTGGTAAGCCAAGAGTAAGAGAAGCATCAGGCTAAGAACATGGCACTTTCAAAGAAAAATAAAGCAGCTTCTTTTGTGACATCAATGGTCTAAGCCTCAGAGAACAGGAGAGTCCAGCAGGGAAGCTGCCTAGAAGGGACACAACAGTGGATGGAGGAGTCTCCTTACAAAGTCCCTCTGTCAATAAAACATGAGTTCAGGTGAGCTCAGGTAACATTCAAAAGTGCAAGCAGGAAAGCCCTAAATGGCAAATCTCAGCATGTGATTAACCTGGGGAGTACCCTGCTCAGGAGCCTTTCTAAGGCAATCACTTGAGTGAGGTCCACTGAACCTGGAGCAGTCGAAACTGCAGTCAGCAGTGCCTGATGACTGCAGGCAAATGATTGCCAAGGGGATCTGGAGGGCAATTCTGAGGTTTGTCCTCTCTGTGTGAGATTCCAGGTGTAAGGTGCCTGCTCAGGAGGAAGCGTGAGTCACACAAGGCTTCTGCTCTTGGCTCTGGCAACCTACTTCAGTTGGGGTAAAATGCCAGATTTTATCCTATGTGGCTGCTAGTTCCCCACCTTTACCCAGTAGTAAGAAGGTCTCAGTAAGTGAATTCCCTGAACTCCTGTCTTGCTGAAACCTGAGCCCCTCTCCATGGGTATACCACTAGGTCATTCAAGTACATCTAATATCTTTTTTGAGGGGAAGAGAGGCAGAGATAGTGTTACACATTGTGCAGAAATGCTATTAGCTGTAGTTGAGCATCACAACTTGGATTTATTAGCGGGGGGCTGAGAGACCTACATGGCAGGGGATGTAACTGATAACCTTGTCTTGCATCCGTTTGAGCAAATGGGTCCTGTCCCTGTGTGCTCATCAGAGATTTAGCACTTCTCACGAGCTTTTCTGCAATCACAGTCATTTAGCAAACATATGATACTTCACACTCAAAGCCGTGACAGGGGCATATGGCACTTCCTACCTCCTAAATGTTGATGGATGGAATTGCTTTGACTGTTCAAGGAATCAAAGGCCTGATTCGAATCTCAAGGTCTTGCCTTGATTTTGGTGAACTTCCTTCTGATTTGTCCTGTGTTCGGAGAATCAGGCTTACTCTAAGTTAAGCAAGCAAGAGAGTTTGAACAGATGAAAATATCTCCTACTCAGTGGTCCTGAGCACTTTCAATCTCAAAAGTTGGAGTAATGGGAAGTTTGAAGATGATCTCATCCCCAGCACTTAAAATGGGCCAATTCAGGCAGAAAAAAAAAAGGAGAAAAGAAAAAGAAAGTATACTTTAAGCAAAAAAAAGTACAAGCTTGCTATTGGTGGCAGAAAAGTTGAGCACAAAGGTACTCAAAAATTGGAAAATATTGTGAAAAAGAGCAAGAGCTAGATCTGTTGCCAAAATCAGACCCATAAAAGCCAGTGGACCACTGCTGACCCACCATCTATTTCCTTTTAAAAGCAAATTTAACAGCCAGCATCATAATAGATAATCAGATATCTCCTGGTTTTCACTGGGATTTACCAGAAATGTTTCTTGGTGGTGAAGACACCATTTTGGACAGAGCCCTAGAGAAATAAGCTGAGATATTCAAGGCTCCCAGCTGCACATGGCAGGGACTGAGCCTTTACTCTGCTTAATCCCAAACAGGAATCTGAAGGGGCAGGTGAAAGAGGGAACCTACCTTTCAGTGGGAGAAGGGGAAAAGGCTTATTTTTTTTTCACAGACACAATTTCAAATGCTCAAACTCTGGCCCTGTGCTGAGCCAAAACGACCACCCAAGGTCTCCTGCAAAATGCAGATGTTACTCCTCCCCCTGCCCAAGCTGTGGACGCGTGTCTCTCGCTGTGCACCGCGTGGCCAGTGAGCCTCAGCACAATGTGTTTTCCTTCCCCTAACACCTGACAGTAGCATGATTTCACCAACCACTTGGTCCCACTGCTGCATACTTTCCAAGGTGATATAAATCAAACAGATTAACATGTTTGCTTTCAATTTTACATTTTAGAAACAGCTGTTGAACCACTTCAATGCCAACAGTGTCTATTGCCAGCATTAGTGTCATTAGTAGTCATTGCATCTGTAATAGCACCATTATCTCCTGCTAAAAGGGTCACTGATGGCTTAGGACAGAGCTTCGGGGGTAGGGAAAAGAGCAGACTAAATGAGATGGAAACTGCAAACAGTTGCTTCTATCTTAACTTGCATAAAGACCCGTGGATGCCACGCAGAGGGAAATTAATTTGCACAAGTAGCAAAAATTTTGGCTGGAGTGTCATCAAGGAGGAGGGGCTCTTGGTAGCTCTTGTGTCACTTGGGCTAATGTAAAGCATATAAATATGGGAAAGAGAGGATGGGGACATTGCTACCAACCATCTTCATCCCTCAGAGTGAACTTCTCTCCACCTCTTGCTGCCACCTCTTGGGTAAGTTGGATTTTCTTCCTTTCACTTTCTACCTGTTATGCAGACCTGTCTTCTTAAGATGATGAAGCAGGCAGTGACAATGTGTCTCGTTGACCTAGGAAAATGAGGCCTTCTCAGGTCTTCGAGGACATTGTGCTGGTTTTGGGCCATCATCACACATTACAGCCCCTTCTGATGGGCAGAGAGGGTTTTTCCTCTGAAGGGGTCTGCTGATCTTGGCTCTCCCAGGAATGTACACTACAGGGCTTGGTGGGATGGCTCTGCCAGCCTTTTGAGGCAAGACAGCAGGAAGCCTAAGACTGATGGAGCATGGAGATGGAGATGGACTTATGGTTATAGTCAGTGGTCATTTACTGTCACTTGTAAATCCTGGTGCAGAAACCTCTCCTTCCTTCTCAAACTAGAAGGTCAATCTCCTACTTTGCTCTCATTTCCATGCCAGAGGAGCTGAAAGATGCAAGATGCTTGATTACAACCTATTTTTACCTGCTAGACTTTCCTATGTCTCCTCTGCCTCTTAACCCTAGGCCTCAGCCTGCCTACCATGGCTCTCTGGATCCGATCACTGCCTCTCCTGGCCCTCCTGGCCCTCTCTGGCCCCGGGAGCAGCCACGCGGCTGTCAGCCAGCACCTCTGCGGCTCCCACCTGGTGGAGGCTCTGTACCTGGTGTGTGGGGAGCGGGGCTTCTTCTACCAACCCAAAGCCCGGCGGGATCTTGAGCAGCCTCTAGGTAAGTGGGGCTGACCTGTGTGATGCGAGATGCAACAACAACCGCCTGTCTTTGGCAGTGACACCAGGAATGTCCTTCGTGGGGAATGCCAGGAATACCTTCGGCATACCAACAACATCGCATTCCCAGTGAAAAGCTCTTCAGGTTAAAAAGGCACAGGAGAGGGCAGGCAGGGAGAGAGGATTTATGAGGCAAAAGGAATTGTACCTGAAAGCTCAAACTTGTCTATTTCCTTGCCTGGCTGTTACACCAGCCTGGGAGTATTCATAGAAAATAAAGGTGGAGGAAGTCAAGAAGCCTCTTTCTGTCCCTATTCTATTTCTTAGGCATGTTTGTCTGGTACGTTCCTGAAAATCTCCAGAGAAAAATCTTCTTCTGCCTTCTGGAGCTGCCCATTCCCAAGCTTAACTGATCTTCTTCTTCAGTGTTTCTTCCCAATATCTAACCTGAACATCCCTTGCTGTAAATGATTTCTTGTCCTTTCATCTTTATGATTGCTTTTCAAAATATTTGAATACTGTTCCCATGTCTAGTTTCGACCTCTCCTTAGCTACGCAACCCTACTGCCTTCTTAGGTCATATTTTCTAGATCTCTAAACATGCAATTCTACATTTGTCCACCTCCTTGCTGACTGGTGAGGCCTGGAGAAGCATATTTAACATTCTGTCTTCCAAGCTTCTAATCAGGACTGTGAATAGATGAAGAAGAGTCCCCTGTCCAAATTGCATCCATTTCAATCTTTTCATTTCAAGATCGACCTTTACTTAACATCCCCTGACTACAATACATCTCTCCCACCATTTCTCTTTCCATCACATAGTGTTTTCATTCATATCCAATTCCCTCTCCTGTGTATGTAACCATCCTGTGAAATAGTCTTAGGGGTCTTTGTAAGGTGAAACAAGATTCTGCCCTAGCAGAGGGTTTGCCCATGATTTGTTTGGGTTGTCATTTGCCTGTTCTCTGATTATGTATTTCTGGAGACCACCACAAATGGATTGGAGGTTTCATTAGCCAAATTACCTAAATACTGTACAGAGAATTTTAATTGTGCCAACCAGAATGCAAGTATTTGAGGATTTTCTACCTTTTTTTTCAGGACTTTTGACTGAGCCACCACCTCTTTGTCACACAATCTGGTTATGTTTACAGTCTGCTTACAACTGTCTTGAAGGATGAAGACCAGTAAATCATGAAACTTCGACTAGCTATTTCCTCTTCTACTTAACATTGGACCAAATTTTTCCCAAATTTCCCTTCTAGCACACTAGCATAATGATTTTGTGTTACTCTTGAGCCTTGTTCATTGCCTCACGCTTCAGGGGCTTGGGGATTTTGCATCTTGTACTGTACTTGTATTGCCCTGGAAACCACATCTCATCCTCACTTTCCAGGCATTTTATCTTTGCTGTTAAGGGCTCTTTTCTTTCTGCAGGAAAAACTCACTGATTTATTTGCCATTTTCCATATTCTCATTGGGCAACTAAAACCTGAACAGATCTGTGCACAAGTTTTTAAGTTCTCACCAGCAAATAATCATTCTGTTGAGTGTTATCTCTGTCCAAATACCCTAATTCATCATTGCTTCTAAAAACTTGCCCCCAGCTGTGAACACAGACACACACAAATGCTTTTGCTCTCAGCTTGGCACTATATCCAGGCAGCCAACTGAATCAGGCTGTTCAGAACAGCTGGGAAATGCACCCAGCCTCAGAACTGGACTGTCCCTGCAATCCTGTGAAGATCCCAGTTGTCTGCCCAGGCTCCCAGAAGAGTGGGTAACTGCCTAAAGGGCTCTGCAGCCCCAAACTTTTCTCCATAGAGCAGACAATCCCATTTTATCTCACTTACTAGTTCCTCACCCAGGGAGGGCTCAGGATTTCTCTTCTTCTCCACACAGCTTCCCCAGTAAAGCCCCTCTATCCCTTTATCCCTCACACTGCCAATAGTCACTCAGCTTGGCATCTTCTGAACATGACAGGGTTATTTTGGGAGAGGAAACGGGGAGCCTGAAGGTGCTACAAGCAGCATCAACCTGGGGAAACCTGTGCAACTTCCTTCCCATTTTCCAGCCAACTCTGGATTAAAAGTTTGGTGCCTGCTAAGGGGGTGTCTGCAGGGTTCAAGAGCTGGGGCTGATGCTGTGTGTGATGTTCCACAACTTCTCTTCTTCCCTGGCAGTGAGCGGTCCCCTGCCTGGTGCCTTGGGAGAGCTGCCCTTCCAGCAGGAGGAGTTTGAGAAAGTGAAGCGAGGGATCGTTGAGCAGTGCTGCCACAACACCTGCTCCCTCTACCAGCTGGAAAACTACTGCAATTAGCGGCAGGGCTGGCGCTGGGGAGCTCACGGGCTGCGGGCAGAAACATGCACTTATGCTACTGCACCTTCAAAGCAATTGAATAAATGTTGTGGATCTATTGGAGGGACTGTGCTGGTTCATGTGTCCACATCTTTTTGTCTGCTTTGGAGTGTCGGTGTCCAGGCTTGGGTAAGGCACTTTTCAGCCATCACTTCAGATTATCCTTCTGCCACAGGAATGAACTCTGTGGGAGCGAGGGAGGGGAGGGATGTTGCACAGCTTTGGGGCAGGTATATGGAGCATCCGGCACACCCAGTGCTGGGAGAGTAAGAAGGAGAAGGCAGAGAGGTTTGAACAAGACTTCTCTTGCTAGGGAAACATTACATCTGTAACAATGTCATGCTGATCAACTTCCTGCAGTTCACAGCCCAAATATAGTCAGGCAGCTGGAGACTGAACTTCCTCAGCTACATAATGGAAACAGTAAAGATTAAGCAAAGAATTATGTCACCTATTCATTGTACTCAGAAAAATCATGGATGACCAGCATGGCCAATTCAGAAAGTGTGTCTAGTTCCTACTTCTGCTCGTGGGAGGCCCAGGGAGAATCCCTGCTGTGGGATATGCTTGTTGTTCACAAGGATATCACAAGCCATGTTCTGAAAGTGGATTTAATCCAAGAAGTAGTTTTGAATCTATTGGCCATATGCTGGGCAGTATGCTTGCTCCTCGTGCTGCAAACCTCTTTCAAGTATCTGGTTCCAAAATTGCCCCTTTCTGTGAGGAAAATCTGCCCAGCAGTGACAGCTGGCCAGAGTGTCCCAGAGTGTAGGGAAGGGCTATGTTCCCTCTGCTGAGGGACTCCCATGGCAGTCTACTGAAAGCCATGCAGAGGGACTCAGTGGGGTAGGCTCAGCCTGGAAGAGGTGACAACAGCAGCCAGGGCTGCATTTTGCTGGCGACGGATTTTGAAAGTTGGTCTGAGAGAAGCCTGTTTTAACAGCCTCATTTCCCAAACCAGTTCCAACTGCCTCCAGTGGAGCTGCACAGATGGAAGCTGCCATCTCATCCCTGACAGGATGCATTACTCCCAATCCTATCACAAGCACAAAACTGGCCAAACCACTACAAACTGAAAGGCTGGAAGAGCAGCTGGATGAGCTGCTGAAAAGAAAATACAGACACAAAAAATGAAATCAGAAAGCACTCATGATTCGCTGTGGTGACCTTCCATACACATTCCCTTGATGCAGCCAAAAGCCCAAGACAGGGGCCTCCTCCTGCAGGTGCCACACTAGTGCTGCAGTGCTACTCAGCCAGTCCTGCTCTCCCTGACCACCTTTTCATCCCTCTCCATCACCCTTTCTGCTGGGCCCCATTGAATATTCCCAGCAGCAGAGCTTTCAACTATGACAAGCAGCTTCAGGCCAAAATCATGTGGTTACGAAAGCACAGATTCTGCAAGATAGATTCTGTTCCTGAGCTACTTGGCTCCCACCAAACCTCGCAGTGTATAGCTCCAGTGGTTTCTAGAGGGGAGAAATTGCTTCTTCTCCATAGATGCAATTCTCCTACCTGTCCTGGTGAACCATCACATCAGGACAAGTGTTACTGAAGAGGGAAAAAAAAAAAAATGGAGAGAGAAGAAAAAAAAGCAGAGCTATTGCTCATTGTAAGGCCACCAACATATTCAGGCATGCAGCCAAGCACCAGCAATCCCATCCATCCAGGAGATACCACCCTGATCCAAGGCAGATGTTCAGGCCCGCTTGGATGTTCTTGAGGGAAAGGACATCCAGCCTTGGTGGTTCCTCCATCTGGCACAGCCCTGTTTATCTGCTGACCCTCCTGCCCTGGCAGCAATGCTCTGCTCGGGTGAGGACAGCTCTTCAGAGATGCCCTGCTCATTTCCTGCCCTCTGCCATTGTTTGGTCTGATCCTTTGTTTGTTTGCTTTTTCTGAATGCTCTCAATTAGGACTTGTTGGGAAATTGCAAATGCCACTTTTTCTGCTGGAAAATGTTGATTCATCAAGATCAGCACACCCCGCAGGACCGGACTGGTTTTAGCAAGGCAGGATTTGAAAGAATGAAGGGACATAGAAGGCTTAGGTGCCTGCACTTCATCCTCTGCATCCCATTGCCCAAGACCACAAGCCATCACCAGGCTCTGGGCTACCCAAGGATGGATGCTTTTTCTTCTGCTGAAAGGTGACCACCCAGGTCAGGGAGGGACAGATGGCCCTATGTCCAAGCTGTCTGAGCTCTCTCCAGAGTGCATGAAGGTGCACTTCCTTCCTCCCCAAAGCAAGAGCTGTCCTGGAGATGAGTGGCCTATAGTGAGCTACACTGCTCTCCAGGAGGTGCAGGAGAAAATAATGCATCAATTTTAAAACTGTAGAAAGCCAAAAAAAAAAAAAAAAGAAAGTTATACACTTTTGCTTTCCAGAACTGAAAATAACATAAAGGGCTAGCTCTTCACTTTTTAAAAGCTGCAGTAAGGTGAAGGCCAAAGAAGAACAAAGGTACTTTCCCTCCTTTTTCTGGAACTTCAGGGAAGAAACCTTGAAGGCAACCCTATGCATTTTCCACAATGGGGCACATGGCTCCCTGGCTTGCAGATTTGCTGCTACTGGCTTGCTGACCTTGTGTTGGGGCAGGACAGGCAGCTTTAGCCCCCTACCCCACCCAAACCCAAGAGTGGATGTCCTAAAGGTCCTCCCTGACATCTTTAATGGTGGTCCAGGATGGAATTTCTTTATAAAGCCTCCCTCAAATCCTTGTGCCCTTGCCCAGGCCATGCCCTGCTCTCAGATGTGCTTGGGAGATGCCAGATCTTATGAATTCCTGCAGGAGAATGACTCAAGGACAGGGAATGCCGCATCCATTGACCTCCCTCCCTGCTTCTCCTCTTGCCAGGCTTTGCATTGTGATCTTTGGGAAGCAAATACATGCAGTCCCCTTTATTCTGACTCAGCAGTTGCTCTGAAGTGATTTTTGCGGTAGCGGTGGGGCATCATGCCTGACTAAAATATCTTGGCTCCACTGCTCTTGCAACAAACTTCCAAAGGTCTCATGCTCGTGGTGGAGGGCAATTTGAAGAGAATGCAAATAAAGGCTTTGGTTCATTCATGCTTCTTGAATAGAGCATAGAAAGCTGAGCCGCAGAGGGGATTGCAAGGCAAATTCTTTGGGCTGCTGAGTTGTTAATGCTGCCTAGAAAAGAAAGGACCAAAGTTGCCCCTGTCTGCCACATGCATGAGCCCTCATCCAAAAGGGCAGTGCTGCGGCTTTGAGGAAAAGGGAGTGATATGCACAGAAATGGGAATGGAGGGGAGCCTCTGCAGGGCACTGGTCCTTGGGGTCCCCGGTGACTGGGTGGCAGATCATGTCCTCCAGGTCGCTGGATGGGCTCTGCTGCTCCAGCTTATCTACAGAGGAAGGGAAGGCTGCCACTTTCCCGGAGCTAATCCAACTGTATTATTTCCTTTCCGGGAAACCACAGATACAGAGCCCTCTGCTACTCTGGGAATTTAAGAGATTCACTTCAAGAAATAGTCAGACTATATTCTAGGATTTATTTCTTTTTAACCATCTTATCAGCATTTTAGGAAATTTTAAACCTGCTTACAGCCTGTCTCCTTATCTGCAGAGTGATTCCTAATAACAGACTTGCAGCAATGACTTGAGTTGGAAAGCATGCACTGAGCAGATTCAGTGTTAAGACCCCAAATTCACTCTGGTTTAGACCAACCTCACCAAAGACACCTATCTTGAACAAAAAATAGTCTTTCTTCCTTCTCCTTTCCCTCTGGGCAGGAAGAAAACTTTAGGTCAGGCTATAAATTGACCTGGAAAGTCACTGCCAGTGCATTGTCTCTGGCTGAATTATTCCTGCATGCTGTGGGGAGGAAGGAGGCTGGTTTTTTCCAAGCCCAATTCCAGGCTGGCTCTCACATGCCCCCAGTCCTGTTGGGCAGAGCAGGCAGGAGCGGATCCAGGACAATAACGGGAAGCGAAGCAAGCCCATAGGAGCACACACGGAAATGATCTGAGCTTCAATCATTTCCCTCCATCCCTCAATCCTTTCCCTCCATTCCCAGTCGTCTTCAGGACTGTCAAGAAAAGGTGGAACAAACCTCCTGAACTCCTCCAATCTCCTTTCTGCTGCTGAAAAAAGACAGCCAAACTACCACTTTATTTTTTTTTTTTTCATGCCAGGTACATGCCAGGATTGCCAAGATCTCCAGAATGCATGTGGTTGCTCACACTAAAATTTCTCACAAATGTTTTCAGATTTTGGAAGAAAATGGATAACAGAAATAAATTTGGCTTTTGATGTCCAGGTTGTTGTCATTTGTTGTCGTTTGGGCTTTCTAATGCTGGATTTTGGCAGTGGGGGTGTTTTACATAACTGCCAACTTCTGAAATGTAACTTTTTGTCAGAAAATAATGCAGCTTCCTCTTTTCTAATCAGAAAACGGAAAATCAAGTATAAATGACACCACCCACCCCATACTGATGATAAACCATTCTGTGGAAGTTTCAATGGAAAAAATTCTACTCTTTTTTCCCCTTATCAGAAACCTCCTCCACTCTGGAGACTGAGACCCAGCAGGGTCCTGGATCTGCAGACTTGCCTGCCAGTGGGTCTTGTACACCCAAATTTCAAGCTTTTCCTATGCGTTTTGGGAGATTTACAAAACTTATCCCAAATAAATGCTGTCTTGGCCCCTGGGCTTCTACTGGTTTCAGTGGCAAGAAAAAGAAATCACCAAGTGAAAAGTCCAAGACCTAGTCAAAGCACGTCCAGGTTGCACACCACAGCCTGCTCCTCCCCTGCTTCTGAAGTTGTTTTTTCAGCATGTTTGCAGCCTAAACCTGGCAACATTTTTTCCAAAAGCTGGCACCTTGTCTCAAAGTAATGAATTTCAACCCCAAATGAGGAAAAACCCACCCCCATGAAATTCTGATGAAATGTGGACAGGTTAATTCTTAGTCCTAGCCCTGGTGCAGATGTTCTGAGGCAGGTGTTCAATGTGCAAACCTGGCTCACCAAACCATGGGTGCTTCACTCAGGTGTGGGAGCTGTGACAGGGAGGGGATGAGGTCACTTTGCAGTCCCTGCATCCAGGGTGCAGAGGGGTCATCTGGCTCAGCCTGGCTTATGCCTTAAGCCTCTGGGAGGACCACCTAAGGCTGAAGTCCCTCATGTTAAGCACTCCTCCAGCAGCAGCTCCTTTGCCCTGGAAGATCCCTGACCTCACCTCAGGAACAGTGAGCAGCACTGAGCACTGACATCATGCCCATTTTTCCTTTATGGTTTTGACTACAGAGCCTGCATATCATTCTCCAGATGCTTGCCCTTCCTCACCCTGTGGGGCTGTTGCTTTGACTGCCCCATTTCTCTGTTCATCCCATTTAGGAACACAAGACTGGGAGCAGCTCCAAGCCGGTTGCCCTGTACCTTGTTAACTTTACATCATTGCCTTCTTCATCTCCAAAAAGACTTTAACATCCCAATTTTTCCCTGTA
Source organism: Irena cyanogastra (assembly GCA_013397155.1). Lineage (NCBI taxonomy): Eukaryota > Metazoa > Chordata > Aves > Passeriformes > Irenidae > Irena > Irena cyanogastra. Next base: position 340,563 of record VWZV01005944.1, read on the forward strand.
GCCTGTGTGCAGTTTTAGTTTCTGGAACCTTTCCTGAGGAATTCATCCTCTCCTGTTGGGCTTCACAGTCCTCACAACCTGGAAAAGATCCCGCGGTTTCACATATCTGTTCAGAGCAAAGCAATTATCCGCGGCTCTGTCACTGATATAGGGCAACACAAAAATGTTGGGAATCTGTTAAAGCCAGATTCCTGCGACGGCTTTCCCTTCTCCTGCAGTCCCAGCTGCTGCCAGGGGATGGAGCGCAGGTCAGCCCACAACTGGATCCCGCACCCCCGCCTGCAGCTGCCTGGCAGCATCGTCTAGGGCAGGGAGGGCATGGTGGCACGGCCACCGGGGACCCGCAAAAATAGGGGAGAAAAACTGATAAACACGGACCGTGTTGGAGAAAAACTCCCCGGAGATGCGATGCTGGAGTAAGGCTTTGCAGGGAGGCCATGGGACCAGCAGAGCTGGGGCAGCAAGGAGATGGCTGGAGCATGAAAACAGACTGCCTGTCAACCCACGGGCCACTCCTGGCATGGCCAGAGACCTGCAGTGATGGTGGGCTGGGTTGCCCATGCTGCTCTTGCTCTTCTCTTTGTTTAGAGGTTGAATTCCTTCAAGGAAGATTTTGGTTGCCTTTCTGAACCTCCTTGGAGCTGGGACCGCCAGCCTGGCTCTCACAGTCAGGGCACGCTCGTCACCAGTTCATTGTCACCCTGCAGCCACCTCCTTTCTGTGCACTCTGCCCAATATTTCCTCTGCTGTAGCAGAGACCTGTGACCCATTTTGGGTTGTGTGGGCCTGTGTTTTCAAGTCACAAATCATCTTTTTGAGCAGACCAAGGTTTAGATCTGCAATAACCTCTGGCTGCAAAGAACCGGTGCTGTGCAACAACGCCCTGGGCTCCTGCGGCTCGCCCTGGCCCTGAAGGGCTGCCAGAGCATAGATGTATGTCCTGAATGGAAACATTAAAGTTTCAAACTGCCACATCTCCCCACCCAGCTTTGCCACAGGGCTGGTGCTCAGATCCTCACGCCCACACATCACATTTTATGGGATCATGGTCCTCATCCTTGGCCATGACACGACTTTGACCAGCAGTATTCTGCTGTTGGGGACAGCCATTACCCCGGCCAGCACCTCACATGGGGGATGAGGCTCTAATGAGGGTTCTGAAATGATGCTACAGCCAGCAGAGGGAGTGCTCAGAGCTCCAGGATGCACAGGGACAGCTTGGGAAGTGCCGAGAAAATGTACTAAACCCAAGACTGGAGTGATGGGGTGCTGAAACAAAGGTTCTGCCTGGCTTAGCTGTGAGAGGATGGGGAAATGGATCTACCATGAATCTTCCTGGAAACCTTGGGTGCTGGATGAGCCAGAGATGAGGATCCACAATGAGAGACATGTTTGAGCCTCTTAAACTTGAGGAATTTTGCAGAGCCTGTTCTGAACTGCCAAGTGAAATCCCCCCATTCATCCAGTTCTGGCTTTGGGCTCCTAACTTTGGGCTTTGGGCTTTCTAAATGAAGTCATTGCTGCATCTCAATTAGTAAGGAGCCTCTCCTATAGCATTTTATTTCCAAAGCAATTGTCCTTGTACCTCACATAGGTGCTGGAGTCAGGAGGCAGTCTGTGGGCTGGGAGTTGTGGGAAGCTTGGGCTTGGCTCTGCCCACCAAAAGAATATTTGAAGCAGATCTTCATTTGATTTTAGGCCAAGCAGAGCAATTTGTATTAATTTAGTGAATTAAAGACTTAACAGCTGGCAATATCTGTAACAGTCTCTTATGTTAGGGAAAGAGTCTAAATTATTCTCCATGAAATGCCTCAGTGGTGGTGGGGGCTCTCCACTCACACATAATATTAGAAATATAATTAGTTTCCCAAATGCACACCATCAAAGACTCATGCCTGGTCCTTTCCTAACCGTGTGGATTCCCCAGATTTTTAAATGAAGGTGTTTCAAGCACCAATGGGAAGTTTTGCAACTCATCTCTAAGCAGATCAATAACTAAAAAGCAATGCAATGAAGTCAGGTGTCTCTGGATTATGTTAGGACAAGCCCACGAGAGGATTCTGATGTGGATGAGATAAGTGACATTAAATCACTTGCAGGGTGAGGTTTAAGTGGGGAAAGCCTAGCACTGAGAGCTAGGAAGGTGTTGTGCATGGTGAGCACCACCGCGGGCTGATTAACACTGCATGCAAACCCTATTGCCAGCCCGATAAAAGACAATGGGACACATTTTCACCACTAGCTGCATCAGGGATGAAAGAGAGCTGGGAGCTGGGGGAAAAAGCAGAAAAAAGCACCAGGAATGACCTGACTTGCCTGAAACCTGCTTTTCTACTGGAGAGCAAGGAAGCTTGCTCTACATATCTGAAAAAAAATGTTGAGAGAGACCTGGTGGCAACCAAGATGGTGGTTCTGAGAAGAGTCCTGATGGTGCACAGTGGCCAAATGCCTTCTGAGATTTAATGTCTAGAAGGTGAAGTTAAGCCCATCTGGGCTGGAGTGGTGTTTGGTGGGCAAGAGGCAACTACTCAGAGGGATAGTCCAGCTGTCATCAGGAAAGATTTGTAGGGCTTGAATCAAAGGAAGATGACACATGTTCAGTGGAACAGAGCCAAGGCCAGAGAACATCTCTACTTGAAACCCCTCCCTTCTGCAGTCAGACCCCATTACAGCTGAGATGTGGCAGTGAGCCCTGCCACCAGCCCAGACAGCCTGTTGATCTTACTATTCCCTTCTCAAAGCCAGGATCAAATGAGGAGAATAAATCCATAGGATGGAAATGTTCCCTCCTACCTGCAGTTGCTTTCCAATTCAATCTTCCTCCCTGGTCAGGAGACATCTCATGCAGCTCTGCAGCAGAAGACACTGTCTGTCCCACAAACTCTGTCATGTGCTGTGACTTGGTCCCAGCTTTTAGGTGAAGATGCCTTGAGCCAAGACAGCCTGGTATTTCCAGCTTATAGTTACTCAAAATAAATCTGAGAGGAAAGACAGCACTTGCTTGTGATGTGGATGACTCCTTGAAAAGCTGAGCCTGTCTCATTCACAACAAACTGGGACTGGGAAGCTTTCATGAAGATGGAAGGGCCAGTCCTGTGATAGATTCAATGAAGGAATAGGGAAAAAAGGCAATGCAAAATGGCTCAAGCAGTGATTCATTTGGACTTCTATTGTGATTAACTCGAAACCAGCAAGAACAACCAAGCTGTCAGCAAAACCATTTTAGATATGAACAGCCCTCTAAAATCAGGCTTAGATGGTAATATCCTCCACATGTGCTACTGCAAATCCCCTTTTTGACAACACCTGATGGCTGGTACAGAAGCAGGAGAAAACTCCATCCTGCAGAGTGGTGGGAGTTCTGGTGTGGGGCTTTTCCCCTTGACTGCCATACCCTGCCCCTGCAACCTGTGCTGCAAACCATTTTATTGAACTATTTCTGAATGCCAAAGAGCACATCCTCTGGGCAGCCCAGCAGAGATGTGGGCTCCAGCTTGGGCACTCACTGGGGCACAGTGAGGTTCAGCACACCAGGGCTTTCCTGACAGAAACTTCTCGTCAGGGCTGCAGGTGTCCCAGCTTTATAGCAGAGCTATCCTTCCCCACTCCATCCGGGATCCTGGCTGGCACGCTTTGCTTTACCTTCCTGACAAAGTCACAAACAGCAGCAGGGTGGCAGAGCTCAGGAACAGCCCGTGGGGGTGAGGGTTGTCTGTCAGAGAGCCCTGGAGTAGCTTGTATTATGAAAAAAAGGCTGTGTCTGGGAGGCTGGCTCCCCACAGCCTCTGCTGTGGCCAGAGGAGATGCAGGTGGGAAAGCAGCAGATGCTGTTTGGGTGAATGTGTGTCAGCAGTATCTTCTCAGGCAGGTGTTGAACATTGGAGCCAGGTAGAGCACAGCTGAGTTGAACCAAGTGAAGTGCCCACGCTCCATGGCCCACTGTGTTTCATCTGAGTGGCTCTTGCAGCCTCCTGTACCTCCACCTCCCACCCCGCACCTAACTCTACACCTGGAACAGCTGGATTTGGGATACAGAGATGCTGCTGCCTGCAAGGGAGCTCCATCCGTGTGGAGATTAAGACTCAGGAGAGTCTTGCCCCCATCAGATGGTCTTGCAAAAGCACCACAGGATCAATCCTGATTCTGGAAGCCAGTGGGCAGAGAGAGGTAGGACATGGAGGCTGGCATGTTGGCAACCAGAGGCCATGTGGAAGTGGCAGGGACAAGAAGAGCCCAGAAGATGGGAACCACCACCAAAACCCTCCAAGCATGGTGGAAGCAGCTTCCTCAGCCCCAGCTTTCTTGGTGGCCTTGTGCAGGTCACGTAGCCCGCTTGCAAACTATCACCATTCCCTGGATCTCATCCCCCACGGGTTACCCATCAGCCAGGACAGACCCTTCAAAGCAGTCACTGAAGCTCAAGGGCTATTTTCCATTTTATTGCAGGGATCTGGGGCTGTTTCCACTCTGATGACCAGAACCTGGCTTCAGCCATTGCTATCCTGGCAGAATCATGCCCAGAAAAGCATGCTTAATTTAAAAGCCGAGTGCCAACATCCCAAGCTGGTTGTTTAGACTAAACGAAAGGTTTTCAGGAAAAAAAATCAGTCTGACTTAAATTCCACCCCCCTTCCCCAGGAGATTACTCCCTATCTGGTTGCCTCCCGAAGGTGGGAGCAAAGGCTTAGCAGTGAGTCATCTTTTACTCTGTATACCCCGACAGTGCTATTACTGCTCTCATGTGGGTCTCTGGCAACGGCGGGGGCGGCGCTGGGTGGGAGAAAGCGGCCACGAAGCATCAGACCAGGAGTGGGTTTGCACCCAAACTGCACTGCTGCATGTGGGGGGATCCGTGAGGCATCCCCAGAGATATGGCCCTCCCCAAGATGGTTCTGGCTCAGAGCAGGCAGGACCTGCTGCCCTACGTGAGTGGGGTCTCAATGGATTGGCATGGGAGCTGTTGAAACACCCCTGTGACTCAGATAAATACAAGATGATGCTCATGTGAGTTAATTAGTGAGCAAGGGCAGTGCTCAGCCTGCCCAAATGAGCCCGAAGCCCCTGGGCTGACTCACTGGAAACAGTGAGATTCCCCCAGAAAGGGAGACCGAAGCTGCTCATAGGGATCAGCAGTTGCAGGCACTCATCCTCCCCAATGACAGGAGCCCCAAGTGGGACCCAGCAGGTCTGGCCTGAAATAATTCCCCACCTCGGTCACTGGGATTTCTTGGAGGGAGAGCAACTTTCCTCTAAAAGGAAAGGGGATGCCTGCTATCCATTGCAGGATTTTTCTCTCTCCTTGTATCACATGTAGAGACAAAGGAATTCATTCTATCTCTGGAAAACATTTTTTTTTTCCACTTTGGATTAGGTTCATGGAGAAGAGATTGTTCCAGTCTGGCACCTCTTGTGGTTACTGTGCTTGTTTTGACTAAAAAACACCCGTGTGATCTCTACATATTTGAAATGGTTGCCTTTAATGCAAAAAAAAAAAAAAAAATCTAAACAAAAATCTCTGCCACTTACTTTCAGGCAAAACAAAAATTTCTTCAGCATGAAGATCTACCTGGTGGACTGAGATGGCTCAGCAAGAGACCCACCTGGAGAAATGAAGGGAGGAGAAGTGGGCAGATTTGGAGTAGGGACACGATTTCCATCATTGTCATTACACTTGATGATCATTAGGTATGTCCAGGTATTTGCATAGTGACAAGAGCTCACTACAGCCACCTCTGATAATTAGAGATGCCCTAAACTGGGACAAGCTGAAGTCAAAAACTTTATTTCCAGTAAGTTTTGTGTTGTCTCATTGAACATTTGCTCACGCAGGTGTTTTAATTACTCTCTGCTCCCACTGCCTCATCAGCACGTCCTTGCAACCAGCTCAGGCAGAGGCAGAGGGGCTGTCACAGCGTGAGGGAGGGCCTTGCACACAAGCAGTGTCACAGGCAAGCAGGGAGTCACCTCCAGCTCATCCAGGTAGAGGCACTGAGGTGTGCAGCCCATGAGCTCCGCCGGAGCACACACACCGAGGTCAGAATCCCAGCGCCACGGGAGGCGGCTGACGGAGCCCGTATCCACACACGGATTATGCAGGGAAACGCTCCTGGGGGGTCTCCCTTGGCTGTGGTGATATCTTTCACTGCAGTTTTCTTTAAACTATGGGGAAGTTGGATTAGGTGAGGAATTCCACAATTTCTTAGCTTTTCAAATAACATGTCTGCGATATCACCCAGTCTGACTTGAGCTCCCACCTGCCTCGGGAATTCAGTTAACCCTTTGCACGTTGGCTTCACGGAGGGTCTCTCTGGAGCCCGTTATCTCTGGCTGATGAAGAGACGGGGACTCAAGTGACACCACCGGAGCGGTGCCGGAAATAGGGGGCAGCATCTGAATCACCTGCCATTTGGCTCTACCTACTCAGACAAGCACTCACTTCCCCCTCAGCCCAAAAATACACACACACACACACACACACACACATACACGCCTGCACGTGCTACGCAAGCATACCACCTGCCGTTTTGAAAAGCTTACATGCACGGGTTTTTGGGGAGGGTTACCTTCCAAGCAATTAGTAATTAGCTTAGCAGTCTTGAGGGTCCTACCCTGTGTGAGGTCTCCTGCTCCAGAAGTGCTGGGATCTCAGGAAAATCCTTGCTTCTCTCACCAGAGCCTTTCTGAAACAGCTGGCACCATAAAAAGGCCTCCTCCCCATCACACAGGATTGTGTTATACCCACTTGCCCTGTGACACTAACCAGATATGCCAACCCCAGCTGTACACCTGTCCTTGAAGGTGAAATAACTATGAGCTGGTAACATCCCCAGGCCCACCCTGGCTGGGACCTGGCTCAGGGCACAGTACCCAGCTTGGCTCTGCCAGCACCACGCCACACTATTGCCACACTCAGTGAATTTTTCAGCAGCAGAATATAAACATTTCTAGTGAAGTGCACTTAGTGTGAGTTGCTTTGCCAAGAGCTGTTGCCTCCACTCCTTCACTATGATTATGAGAGAGAGTTCTGTTTAAGCGAGAAAACAAATTGTCCACACCTCCTCCCTCCCCACCGGGCATCCATCACCCAGGGCAAGGGCAGTGTGGTCCGGGGGGGACGCTGGCAGCATGGGTGGGCACAGGCTGTTGCTGTGTCGCCTGCATCGGGAACGGGAATGAGGTGAGGATGTAAGTTATTGCAAACTCCCCTACAGCCCCTGCCAGCTGTCGGTGCTGGAAGTCCCAGCCTCAAAGGCAACGAGGCAACAGGGGACAGACTTATCTCTGTCATGAACTGGTGCATGGGGACGAAAACCAGAGGGAAATTAAGTGGCTTGTCCAAGGTGATGTGTGGGCGCAGCAGCAGAGGAAGGCTCTGTATGAGCCCCATGCTGCCCCTTGAACCCATGCCCACAGCCACCTGCCCATGGGACCACCCCAGCCCCACATCCTACTTTGAGGTCTTCACTGCTCAGCTCAGACTGAAGATATCAGTTGCTAGGCCTGGCAGCACATTTATCCTGCCCAAAAAGCCCTGGCCTGAAGAAGTGATCCCTGATAAGCTGTGAAGCCCTGGCCTGGAGGAGATGCTGCCACCCAAACCTCTGACTGAAGACAATGAGAGCTGCAAACAAAGACCAGCACTGAACCACAGCGGCAATGCAAAAAGAAAGGGAAAAAAAAGAGAAAAAAAAAAGGGAAAAAAAAAAAAGAGGAAGAGACGCCTGAAAGATACATAGCTGGGATTCCAGAACCCCTCAGAGGTATTTGGGCTTAGCCAACAGGCTCGGGTTTTTTTCCCAAAGCCATTAATTACATAACAGAGACATATCTGCACCACTCCACCTCTCTGCGGCAAATAAGGGCCCCACATATATTGTCTAAAATGTATCACCCTTTGTGCTCCATGCCATCAGCTCCCTTGGGCACTTGGAAAAATAACCCATTCCGTGGTGGTCTTTGCAGCTGGCTCTCGTGTCTGACTTTCTGCAGAGCATTGAAAGGGTGCTCAAACCGTGCACTCCCAAAGGTGCATCTGAAATGCATGGGCTGGGCTGCATCCATAGGGGCAGAGGGTTGGAAATCCCACCCTGATCACCTGGGCAGCTTTTCTGAGCTGACTGCACAATGAGGCCAAGGGAAAGGTCTTCAAGAAGCTGCACCAAGGGAATACTGGTGCATGTAAGGATTGGAATCACCTCTGGCATGGCCCATCATTGGCATTGCCACCAGCCACCCAGTGATGGCTGTTCTGTTGGAGTTGCTGGAGGGGATCTCAGAAACAGCTGCTGCTCATTTTTTGGGAAAGACCTTACTAAAAGCTCACTTGTTTTCTCTCATGAATCCAGCAATATGCAGCCAGACTGACCAGTTCATACTGATGCTCCTGTGAGCAGGATAGAACACTTTTAAGGGTGATCCCTGAGTTTTCCAAGTGCAAACAGAGCAAAGTGGTGAGTATGAGGGTGCTGTGCTGGAAGATGAGACAGAGACACCCTGAGAAGACATGGTGTGCTCCTGCTCAGAGGCAAGTGGCATCCCTGCACACCACCTTCTCACTGCTCAGCTCCTCCCTGGGAAACACAGGGATGTCTCCTACTAGAGCTGCCTTCCCAGAACATTCTCATCAGGCCATCCCTGCAGGCACACAGTGATGGGCCACAGTCTTCACCCCAAAGAACTCCCAGTCCAAAGGGTTTCCTGATGTCTCCTGTAACATGTTTCACTTGCAGGATGTTTTGACTCTGAGCTTGCTCTGTAGACAGACCCATATTTGCACAATGCTGTAAAGAGCCAACTTCATCTCCTGGTGCTTGGAAGAACTAATTGTACCTGCTGGAGCTTTTATTGGTCATTAAACAATCTTGGACCACTTCTTCCCCATGACATTCCAATGGGTATTTTGATGGCAATGCCTAAAAAAAGAGGAAAACAGGAAATGGTGATGTGCTTAGCTGTTAATATAGGCACAGATACATCTTACTTCTCTGCTACTCTGTTTGTTGCACATTTTTGACACAAATGATCAGACAAAACTTGGAGCCTTCTGGGTTCCCTCTGCAATGAAAAGAAGCTGGGGAGAGGGCAGGCATTTCTCCTTTTTTACCCTATTCTACCCTTCTTGGAAATTCTTTTCAGGAAGCTGTTAGCTGAGTTGGAGTCCTTCTTGGCAACCAAGGATAACCAAGAGATGTTTGCTGTTCCACAGATGATGGGGAGAAGGGAGACACTTTTCTCCCTTTCTGAGATCATCTGACCCTGACACCCCCTGTCCTCCTTCTTCGGGGCCACACTGCAGACAGCATCCCAACAAACAGACCCACCGAGCTTCACTCGCTGAACATCCTTTGTGCTCCTTCAGTTCCTCCCTCACTCTTGGCCACAGGGACACCTCTCTACCCCACATGTTCCTTCCTGCAGCCTCTTGAGCCATGTCAGGCTGCTCACACTGGAGCTTTTCTCTAGTCACTGGGGACACTGAATTTTAAAAGACATTACAGGAATATCAAGTCTGTCCAGCCCATAAAAAAAATGCATCGTTTGTCCTCCATATAAACAGGGGTGAAAACACTACTCTGTTTTCACTGATAGTGCCTTTTACCACTGTCACAAATTCCTCTGGCACAGTGTTATAACTTACAGTGGAATAACTTCATTTTTGCTTTGCTCAGCAACCTCCAGGTCCTTAGGAAGCAAATGCCAACACCTCTCCTGAACACTTTAGTCCAATAAGTGCTCCAAGGCATCAGTAGATCTGGGCAGGAGTTGATATAAGAGTCCCTCTTTCTCTCTGAACGTGCCAAAATAGGTGCCCTGCTGATGCCTAAGGGCATCTGGCTATTTTACTGCCCATAAAACAATCCTGCAGCAGAAACCCTCTGGGCTGGGAGCATGGCCTCAAAATGTTTTTGCTACCCAGGGGTGCCAGGAGTCCTAAAACAGACCTGCCTAGCTTCTGCTTTTGTTTGTTCCTTGTTGACCAGAGGCCCCAGGTGAATTATTTCTCTCACTCTTAGTTCTTTGACTTCAATTTCTCTGTGGGGACCTTCCATATATCACCTCCCCCTTTTCCAGTGAATCTTTCCCGTTCCAACAGTTTAGTGTGCCCCAGGATCAATATATCTCAGCATGCAAGGACACAGTGTTATTGTCAGGTTCCTGGGTTGTACAAAGCAAAAGGTATCACTTTCTTAAAGCCACTGAAAGATGCTCTGGGCCAAGTATGGTTACCCCTCAGCCACTAAACAGCTGCATGTAGGACTCTGGCTAATCCCTCTCCACTCTCACTATGGATGGCTTCTTCTAGTCCCCAGTGACCCACAGCCCACCCTCACCTTGCTCTCAGCTCAGCTTGGACATCTCAACCCAGACTTGTGGGGCACGTCAGTAAAGCAGTCTGGTTTCTCCTCCTCCTTCTGGCTGTCCTCACTCTTGACACAGGAGAATTCAGGGGGACATCTGAGAATACAAACGGGGGTACCCCTGTGGTGCTGCAGGCACAGCCCCTGAGCCACGTACCACAAACCCCCGCTCTGCCCTTGTCATTTGGGCTGTAACTGTGAAATAAACCAATGAGTGCCACGGGGGGGTCTTGGCTGGGCTGGGATTAGGTGACCTCTTCTCTCTTTGGATTCTAGGTGGGAGAGGAAGGGAAAAGTCACGTAAATGCTCCCTTTCCTGAAGGTATCTTCTTGGCCCACCTCCCCAGCAGCATCTCTAACATCCATCCTGGCCCTGGACCACTGCATTTCTGCAGTTATTTACATTCCTCTGCCTTTGCTGAAGCTCACATCCCTGTCTGCGAGGTCCAGGCTGGCCCAAGCTTTCCGGTTTTTCCCCCTTTCCCTGGAAAGCTTTCCGGCCCAACGCCACGTGTTGGTGGCCACCCACGAGCCGCTTTGATCAGCTCAGATGGGCAGTGCCGCCAGGAGGCTTTGCAGTCTGCCCGAGCTGCTGCAGCAGCAGAGGTTTTCCTTCTGAGTCTCTGACATCCCCTGGTCCTTTCAGGGCACCTTTCAGATACTGCTTTTATTTCAGCTCCGTCTTTAGCTTCACTTAGTTTCAGCTTACTTTGGTTGACTTTGCTTTGTGAACACTGTCCTTGCTCCTCGAAAATTTAATGGGAGCCCACAACTGTAATTTCTCTCCTGAGCTGCACCGATGACCACAGAGGTCAGACAAATGCAAGAGGCAGTGGTTTATTTTTACTGTATTTTCAACGTTTTCAGGTGATGCTTTGCTGCAGCCTCATCCACTTTCACACCAAAATGCTTCCTGGGATTTTGCAAGGCTCTTGGTGGTCAGTGCTGTGCTCTAGAGGCCTTCCTATCCCCCTCTTTCTGCCTCGCTGTCTTCAGGTTTGCTGCGTCCTTGGCTTTATTGGTCCTTCTCCTGCTCCCTCCTGCCGGCCCTCCTCGCAGGCAATGCCAAGGGCTGGTGTTTGGGGTGGAGGCAGCTATTGTTCCAGCTATCTGCAGTGTAATGTTCCTTATGACTGTATTAAATGAAGGGCGGAGGTCACACATCCCTAGTTTAAATTAGGTTTCAGCTGACCTTTAACAATATTACACTCGTGGATCCTCTCATAACTCACCGAATAAACTCCCCAAGGGTTTTACCACCTCACTCTTTCCTTCCTACTGTAAGGATGCCCGAGGCTTAATGTGCTTCTCTCCAATTTCGCTTTGATTTCTAATCCTATCCCCTTCCTCCCTCCCAATACAGATACATTCACTCCTTTAAAGGTGGGGGGAAAGAACCTGTTCCTTTTCTCTTCTGGGAGACAGCTCTTTCTTTTGTGCCTCTTTCTTCCTTTCCCTGCCCCCCTCTTCTTTCTTGACACAATGCACTATTTATTTGCACTGAAGGATAACTAAGAAGCAATTAAAAGATCAAAAGGCACAAACACAAGTAAATCCAGTGGCAACTTGTGGGGTTTATTTTGCTGTGGCTGCTGCTGCTGAATCTTCATCAAACTGCTGCCGTGTTTTTCCCCCAGCTAAAGGACACCTCTCTTACTGGGTCGCCTCTTCCTCCAAACCGACTTTTTTATGATCGCTATTTTTCACCCCCATTGTTTGCTATTGCAGTTGTTTACTGGAAAATCACTTGTTTTTCTCAGGGAGATTAACCCTCCAAGCTTTCTTTTGTCTACTCTCAGGAGGTCCTTGTGGTGAGCTGGGGGAAGGGAGCTCGGCTCCTTCAGCTATTAACAGTAGCTTACAGCCCTGCTGACCCCCCTGCCAAGGTTGGGTCCTTTCCTTTGATGGGGTTCTGCTTTTGCAGGGAGGAAAAGGTGGCTTGCTCTTTGTTAAGACCACCTCTGCTGAGCAGTTTGCGAGGACCCACAACTCGGATTTACTAAGTCCTGGGCATCTAGGAGAAACTCCAAAAGCCCAAGGTAAGGAGAAATCTGGAGCCCTGGTACACGCCGGCAGATGCTCAGTCTCGTTGCCGGCCAGGTCACTTCTTTACATGTTTAAATATCAGTGTAGGAGCTGAGAATTGATGCCTCTGGTTGAGTCTGATGTGCACGGAACTGCTTCCTCAGCATCTCCCAGATGTGCCGATGTTTCGGTTGCAGCCTACAGCCCCGACACCAGGACTGCTGGGTGTGATGTGCAGCGACACACCCCAGAGAACAGCACAGCAAACAGGAGGATGCTAGGGAGGAAAGGAAAGGGTGCCCAAAGCCTAGTGAGAAAGGATAACCCTGCCCACGCTTTCTTGGGCACGTTTAGGGCAATTCGGACTGCTGAGAGATGCAGCAAACCTCCCATCCTCGGAGGGAAAAATAAAGCACAAACTTGGGAAAAAAAAAAAAGAAAAAGGTTTTTTTATTGCGTGCTGTGGGGAGGACTGCTGCATCCTTGCCCTTTCGCACCGCTAGCTATGGCAAGCGCTACCTGAGGTGGGCCAACGTGCCGCTCAGGTCTCAGGTAGCCTTGCTCCTCTCTGCTCCAGCAAGGGTGCGCGCCTGTGGCGCAGCCTGATACGCGTGCCCCTGCAGAGAGGCACCCCCGGGGCAGCGGTGAGAGTGCGGGCACCGGAGGCTGCCTGGGAGCCGCCTTTGAAAGCCAGCGGGGTATCTTCCCCGGGCCAGCCTTGGAAGGCAGATCTTCGGGAGCGGGCGAGTGGCGGCCGATGCAGCCCGGTGTGCCTGCCGCGCAGCAGCGCAGAGCAGCGGGAGCGCCTTCTGCCCGCGCTGCTGCACACGCACGGCAAAGCCTGGGAAAAGTCCCTCTGCCTTAGAGGCAGCAGTGCTCGCCTGCAGGAGCCGGCGGGAAGCAGAGGCGACCCGGCCAGCGGGAACGCGGCGGGAAGGTGCTCCGCGAGGTGCAAGGGGCAGCGTCCATGTTGTCCACCCGGACACGCAGGGGTGGCCGCGGGACTCGCTGCCGCCCAGGCGGGGCTCGCTGCCCGCAGCGGGGCAGGCACGGGGGCCGGCCGGAATGCCCGTGCCTTTGCCGCGGAGCTCTCCCGAGCCGTTCGGCGGCCGGCGCCGACACCTGTGCCCGTGTGCACCTAGAGAGGGGCCCCAGAGAGGACGGACTGGGCGATCTCACCTATCCCACCCCGCCGGGACTCGGGGCTCGCCACCTCGCAGCGAGAGGCGCTCGAGGAGTGCCCCCCGGTATTCTGGGCAGGGGCTCGGGGTGCGGATCCACAGCTCTTCCCCTCACCTGCGGGGCGGCCGCGGATGCGCGCAGCCCCCCTCCCATGCGGGGCCGACAGAAGGGGCAAAGTTCCCATGCCGGGTAGCAGCACGCAAAGAAACCGTGAGGCAAAAACTTTCTGTCCCCTCTTCCCTCCCGAGCTGGACTCCGGAGGGTTACGAGGGAGAAGGAGGGAAGAAAGGAAGGGAGGGAGGGAAGAGAGGGGGTTAGACCGCTCTGCAACATTATTGGCTGCGTGGCCGGGCTGGTGCTCGCCGGGAGAGCATGCCCATTGCGGGGGGGTATAAAAGGTATAAAAGCCGGAGCGCCCTGCTTGTCTCCTCGCTCGTGGGGCAGCAGCCGGTAGCAGCGGGCAGCGAGGCAGCCGGCCCCTTCGCCCCGACCAAGGGGACGCCCTCAGTAAACACAAAAGTGAGAGCCACCCAAGGGGCAACCAAAGCAGGAGAGAAATAGAAGGGAAGAGGAAAAAAAAAAAAGGGGCGAAAAACAACCCAGAAAAAGAAAAAAAAAGGAAAAAAAGAAAAAGGAGAGGAAAGGAAAGCGCTCGCTCGCTCTTTCTCTAGAATAACAGAATACCTGATCGTAACAAAATAACATCCTTCAGACAAAATCCGTCAGGGTCTTGACATACCAAAAAAGCAAGGCGAGGAGAACGTGCCAGGGAGCGGGGAAGACAAGCCAAAGCCGCGATCGCTGCCAGGGCAGGAGAGCAGCATGTCAAGCGCCGGGGCACACACGGATGAGCGCTGCCGGCAGCCCGCCTTTCTCCCCGGCCCGCCGGCGCCGCAAGAAGTTGAGAGCAGCAGCGGCNGGCTGCGGGAGCGGGGAGACGCGCGGGGAGGCGACCGGCGGTTCTCCGGCTCCGGAGACCGGGGAGATTATATTAAACTCTCTTCTGCAAAACACTGCGGTGTGTTTGGTCTCGAGAGGGATAAAAATACAGAGAGGAAAAACAAGAAAGCGAAGCCAAAATGGAGTGAGAGTTAATGGTTGGCGTGCAGCCTTAGACTTTCTGTGATTTTTTTAAAATTTTTTTTCTTCTTCTTCGTTCCCAATTGCTTTTGCCTACAGTAATTGTTTTAAGAGCGCAACTTGGAAAGGTTTTAGCACTCTGTTGAGCAG
>VWZV01005944.1:356400-440332 GCA_013397155.1 Irena cyanogastra
TTTTTTAAAATTTTTTTTCTTCTTCTTCGTTCCCAATTGCTTTTGCCTACAGTAATTGTTTTAAGAGCGCAACTTGGAAAGGTTTTAGCACTCTGTTGAGCAGTAGGGAATTGGGGCACATGAGGGAACTCGGATTTAGCGTAACTGTACCAGCAGATGTGGCTGCCTCCCCTCCAGCCAAGGGTACTTCAGCAGGGTTGCTGATACGCCAGGTCTCGCTAGGGTGGCGTGGAGCAATCAAGTGTAAAAACAAGGTTTGTGTGGGTGGTTTTAAACAGACACCTCGGGAGAGCCTCTGCTTTCAACCCAGGCTTCCTATACAAAATCTGTAGTTTTTTTCCAAATGCTGGGATGTGCTTGGGAGACTAAAGCATGTTTTTCTTTGGGTTTGTTTATTGTCAGATTGTGTGTGTATGTGGGAGGCTTTTTTTTTCCCTTTTACTTTGCAGGGTTCAGCGTTTTGGGATTTTTATTCCTCCTCTTGCCTTGATTTAGAAAAGAGTTGAGGAGCCTGGGTCGTGGGGTTTTGTTAAGGATGACTTTGTGCTAAGGACATCTGGAGGTATAAAACTGACTGACACTACTGATTTGAGTTCCACTATGCTGTTTTGGACCCAACTTGACAATTTTGGTGGGGGTGAATGGGTCAGAGCTGTAAATCTTGTTCCATGTTGTTGACACCCACACAAGTTCACTCAGCCTTTCAAAGGGGCTATCCCAGCTCCTGTGAAAATTCATTAAGGGATAAAAGATTTGACACTGCAGGTCCCCTCCCACCACTGCATGAAATTTGAGAGCCAAAATGTGTCTGCGTGTGTGTCCCAGCGCTCTTTCTGACAGGTGATCCTTTTTTCAGCCTGGCTGGAGGGCTGCTGCTTTGACCAGTCAGCCCAGAGTTGTCAGTGTGTGTCTTCCCCTTGATTCCTATAGGCTTCAGCACGAGCCCAGCTTGTCTCATGGTGCACCAGAGAAAAGCATTTCTGTACTTTTCTTTTTTTAAATAAAGCAAACACAGCAGGTGAGGTCTTATTTTTAGAGGGACCAAGGAGTTGGTGTGTTTCCAGCAGTGCATACGAGCACTGTAAGTGGCCCACCCTCTCTCAGCTCGTGTCCTGGGGCTGACCTCTCCGATCCTTCTTTGGATTGTCTTTGCTTTTAAAAGCTGATGAGTGTCTTAGCAGGGAAAGCGATATCGGCCTCCCTCGGCATGGTTGTGTGAGGGGTCAGGAGAGGTGGGGAGCACCAGGGGAGGAAGTCTGCCTTGGCGTTACAGCCCGGCTCTGAAAGGGTTAAAGTTGCTCTGCC
Organism: Irena cyanogastra; assembly: GCA_013397155.1. NCBI lineage: Eukaryota > Metazoa > Chordata > Aves > Passeriformes > Irenidae > Irena > Irena cyanogastra. The sequence continues at coordinate 357,706 of VWZV01005944.1, forward strand.
AAGACATAAAGCAAGTTGAACGTGTTGTGGGAATATCACTTGCCAGTAGACTCCAGTCACCACAGTTCCTGATTTAACAGCTTAACTTGCTGTTAACTTTCCCTGATATACTCCAGGTTTGTGGAAGGGAATGCAGAAAGGAGAGAGGAACAATAAAGAAAGGAGTTAAGTGAGGCCACTAAAACAGACTTAAATCCCTTCACTGGGTCCTGCCAGCTGTCTTTAGAAGAGTTAAGCAAGATTGCATTTCCTTTTTTTTTTTTTCTTTTTAATACAATAAATCAAATATTTCTGGGCTGCATACCAGAATTTATGCAATACGCTCTTACTCCCCAGTGGGGTGAGTAAGTGGTACTGAATACCCCATTCACCTTTTTCAGTTTGATTTTTCCACAGGCACTGTAGTTCTCCTGCAGCACGTATAGACATGGGGTGCAGGCAGCACTTCCCTGCCTGCCCTGGTCCCTGTCCCACAGGCAGAGGAGGCAGGTGCCTCTCTGGGCTCATAGGATGGAAGGCAGAAAGGTGACCCCCGGTGTGGGGCAGAGTGGGCTGCTTCTCACGAGCAGTGAAGACAAAAAAAGTGAGGGCTAAAAATAGCAGCAGTATTGCCAGCCTCAGCCATATGAATGTCATGCAACCCAGGTGCCAAGAATGAGAAGGTATTTTATTTTTTCAAGCCTGAGCTAAACAGCAAAACCCCTGGTCCTCCTGAGTTGTTGGTATTTGCCTGATAACTCGGTGGTCAAAAGTTTTGTGTTTTGAAGCTTGCTTCTTTCAAGCTCTGGGTGGCTGGAAATCTCCTTTCTCTTTCAGATGAAAAGAGAGTCTCTTCTGTGGCACAACATGAGGTGATTCCTGTGCCTTCAGGTACAACTGGGCACCTCATCCCTGTGCCTCTGCCCAAGATGTGGCTCCTGGGTGGTTTTCAGCTGCCAAGGCACCTGTGTCTCACACTGGCTTCTATTATGCCTTTGCTCCTTGGCACCTCGGGGCATCATGGCCCAGCGCCCTGTGTGAGGTTGGGCTGCCTCGTGGGCAGGGGAGGCGTTCCCTTGGCACTTGAGAGGTTGCACATGGCCACATCCTGCTCCTTTGGGATTGCCACGCTCAGAACCGGGTCAGCTCCCCACTCTCCTGGGGCTGTCCATGGGGAGGAATAACACAGAGAGGCAGATGTTCAGCATCTCTCACAGGCAATCATCAGAGTAGCAAAACATCAGTCTGCCCTTTTTTTTTTTTTTTGAAGTGGTGGAGTGTGCTGGGATGTGTAAACTGGGGTTTTCCCCTCTGTCTCTGACATAGGCCACTGGCTTTGGGGTGATGACTTTTCTTTTGCCACGCTCCCCTTTAAATGCTGCACTGCTCCACAAAGAAGCAAGATTTTTTTTTCTTTTTGCTGTCCAAATCCAAATTTTACAGACTGGGCCATCTGTCAATTCCCTCCTACGTTGTTCTGTTCATATTAAATTGCAATGAAGGCCAGACTGAAGAAGAAATTAGGTCAGACAGGAGGTTTTGTCTCTGTTTTTGGGGAGATATTTGTTGCCCAAGAGGCATCATGGTTTGGTTTTCTCAGCACAAGCCTGGATGCAAGGGATGCTTGGGCTGTACTCTGAGACTTGGCAACTGGGCCTTTTAGCCCATTGTGGCCTCTTGGCCCCCGACTCCCCAGCAGCTGGACAGAAACTGTCGATCCGGCTGATTCAGCAGCAGATCCTGAAAAAATCCTTGAACAGTCTCGGGTGGGAGGGTGACTCCACTGCAGACCTGCCCTTGGGCTAACTCCCAGCCCACCACAGCCACTCAGAGAGAACTCTCTCTGCTGGACCTCTCTGCTGGCTGGGGGCTGCCAAGAGGTGTTTGCGGGTCCCTGGCCTGGGTGCAGTGGTGTGTGCTGCAAGGCAGGAATACACAGGAGTTCCAAGATAGGAACCTCCTGCACATGGCAGCTTGCAGCTGAACTGGTTCCAGTGGCAGCCTGGCTTTGTGTGGGGTGCTGGGGATGCTGGGAAAAGCATGAGAGGGGCATGATGGATGGAGAGCAAAGCAGACCTTCTCCAGGGAGGGAGCGGCCAGCAGTGTGTGCCGATAACTTGTCTGAGCCTGTTCTGCACTGATAATGCTGCTTCAGATGTGAGTTATTCAGAGGAGTCCCAGGTGTGATTCCCAGGATGGTACAGGTCACCTGTGCAACCAAGAAATTCCTCTTGCATTGCCCTCTTGCACACTGTGGTGGGTGCAAGCCCTCCTCAGGAGGAATTTGGTGCTCGGGTTGTTGGGCATCTGGCACGTCTCGTGCTGTCAGTCCCACTTCATCCTAAAGCCTTTGAGCTCTGCCTGGGCACATGAGGAACAAATAGCAGTCAGCATGGCTGTATGAACCTGCTTTGGCAAGAATGGGACAGTGGTAGCTGTAGCCTCTCTTCTAGCAGACAGGACCTTGTCCTTTAGGGAAGTGGCCCACTTCCCTTGTGCTGCCTTATTCCTGTTCCATTTCATGCAAGAGAGGCTTTCTAATAAAATATGAAGGTTCTTCCAACCATTGGTGTGAATTTGCTCCTGTTTGACAGCTGATGAGACCATGTCTGTCCTAATGCTTGGGACTAGAAACCGAAAGTTGTGCTGTCTCATGTTTCCAGCGAAGAATGAAGTCTTGGAGGTATTCATAGGGCTTAGACTCATCATGCTGAGCAGCCATTCAGTTCCTGCCACCAGTGCAGCTGGCATGGTGCTTGCACCAACCAGGTCGTGGGCTGCAGGTACCCGGCTGTGCCATGACACCCTGTTTTGGGGAGCAGCACCTGCTCTGGCAGCCATGGCGAGGCGAATGCAAGCTTTCCTGCATGGGTCTGCTCATCCCTGCTTGTGAGAGAGGGAGGGACCAATTGAAAGGTTATTGGGACGTGTTGAACCAGTGATGGAACCCTGGGAGCCTCTGTAGCCTTTGTGTGGAGTCTGAGGGCTTTTCATTTGCAGAGTCAGTAGGGCCAAAGGGAGAGGGAAGGGTTTATGGGGTTGAGTTGGGTTGCAGCTTCATGAAGCTGGAGAGAAACTGCAGCACTGGGTAGTAAATAAAGATGCTCTTTGCTTTGCTGCCTGGTTTCTCATTACACAGCTACTGGAAGGAGCAGGGAGACGCCAAGGTGACAGCAGAGGGAAGGGCTGGTGGCTGGTGCGTGGGCAAAGGTGGACTTAGTTGCATTTCACACCTCCACGTTAGCTGTGCTCTGGCTGACAGCACTGGGGCTCTCCCTGTTCCTGCTCCAGGGGCGTTTCCTGGCCAGAGTTAGGGGGTGTGTGGGCACCTGGAAGGAGCTTGCAGTGGAGGCAGGGAAGGCTGCCAGGGGCTTGCAGTGCGGCTTGCGCAGGAGTGAGTATTTTCTGAGGAACGCAAGTGTTTTTCCACAGAAGGTATCAGGTCTCCCCAGCATCAAATATCAGCTGCTGACAAAATCTCACTCTCCCCTTGTTTCAGAGCATCTCACCCTTTTCTTTAGACTGAATGTGGAGGAAAAATGATGTTTGTCACCTGTGCCACCAATCAACCCCTTCATGTCGTGTCTGGCTCTGGACTGGGGAGGCCAGCATGCAGCTTGCTCATTAGCCACAGTGCCCACGGCCAGCACGAGCCTAACTGGGGACACGGGATCATGTGCGAGTTCTGAAGTCCCGTGCGAGTGCCTTTGATGCCAGCACTGGCTGGTGGCAAATCTGTCGCCCCAGCGATGAGTACTGGCACTACCTGAAACCTGGGGACACCAGCAGTTGGGATCTGCATGTAAAAAAAGGGGCTGTAAAAGGGACAGGAGCAGGGTGGTTGGTCTGTTGTCAACTGGAGATCTGGCTCCTGACTCTGCAGCACCAGAGGCATGACTCCAGCAGTGAAAATGATGCTGTGTTCATGTTGGAGAGGCCCAATAAACAACTGTGGGCCACTTGATAAAAAAAAATCAAGGTGAAAAGGTGCTGGTGGTAAAACACTGCAGCTTGGCAGCATGGTGTCAGACCCTGGTGCATCCCTCTGCTGCTACCGTAATACAGGACAAAGTCCCTGCAGTGTGCTGAGGGGACCATTGCTACTGGAAAAGATGGTCCTGGTCCCATCCCTTGCTGATTTGGGACCAGTTTGTTCCCAGGGCTGCTGCCTCTCTTGTTCGCAGCTTTGGAGGGCTTCTGCCAGCCTTGCTGATCTCTGCCAGCACAGGCTGAGCAATGCCATGGCCATCAAAACTCAAGCAGGAGGAACGTCCCCCACAGCCCACCCAGACCTTGAAACCCCTGCTTTGGCTTTTCCTGCTGCTGATCCCTGTCCTCCCGTTGCTCAGTAGAGCTCACGACTTGTAAGCATGATGCCTTTCTAGCGGTGACAATTTGAGCGACATGCTACTAAAAATTCAGGAGCAAGGGTGTCTTTATTGCTGGCAGGACCGTAGGAGGGCCTCGGGGGACCTGGGCTAATTTCCTGGCTGCGCTGCAGACTTCCCCTGTGACCTTGGGCGAGTCATTTAATCTATCCTGGGCTTCGGCTCCATCTCCGAGCATCCCAGGGGGGTGAGGTAATATTCATTAACTGATATTATTCTCGAGTTGCTCAGATGCTATGGTGATGAAAGCTGGATGTAAGACCCAGTGTCTTGGTGGAATATTAGCAAGGAGAAAGGATGCTCTGCTTGAGATTAGGGTTGCCACCCACTGTCTGCTATTTTGACTGCTTCTCTTCATTTTGAGCTTACCTGTCTGGTCAAAACCCAGCGTTATTTGGCTGTATGTGTACTGTGGGGCTCATCACTGGGGAACTATAAATGCCTTGAAGCATTCATGGGGTTTGCCCCATCCAGTGGGGCGATAGCACGCTTGCTTTACACCTGCAGAGGCTGACACAGAGGTAAAGCTGTTTGCTGGAGCCAAGTCTTTGGGCTAGTTAGCAAATATCCAGGGAGTTTCTTTTTTAATGCTCTGTACTGTCTGGCACTGCCTTCACCCTTCCTAGTGATGCCTCAGGTGTGTTTCCCATGGGACTACATTATTCCTGAGGGATGTCTTCTCAGTCCCAACTCTTGTCAGCAAATGCAGCTTGTGCAATCAGCCTCTTGATTGCTTGAGCCTCATCTCTCTCACATGCCCAGGACAAAAGCTGTTCTTCCCAGCTTTCCTCAAAAGCAGCTCTAGGACAGGTTGAAGCTTCACCTGATTTTGCTTTGCATGGACATGTTTTCAGACAGGGCATGAAAACCTGTCATCAGAAGAGGAAAAAAAAGCACCTACTGATAATAATTTGAATGAATTCCCTTTTAAAAGGGGGAAAAATAATAAAAAAAAATCACACTGTTGAAAGAGCAGGGGAAATAAAAACCTTTTAGAGGTAGTCTGAAGTGGGATTTTCCAATGGAAAAACCGCTTCAATGCAAACCTTGTCTGCACGGAGCTGCTGCCCGGCGGGCCGAGCGCAGGGAGCTGGCCTCACCCCAGCGGCCGTCGCAGCGCTGCCGCTCCTTCCCTGCAGCAGCAGCATCCCGGCATGGCTGAGCATCGGCTCCCCGGCGTGCTGTGGGCAGGGGGGCACGGGCCGGGGGAGGTGGCAGAGAGGGTCTGTCCCGCGATGCTAACGCTGTGCCTCTGTCCCCAGGTGCAGAGGATGTGCGCGGCGAGGCGGATGCTGCTCCTGCTCCTGGCGTTCCTGGCCTACGCGCTGGACTCGGCCGCCGCGTACGGCACGGCGGAGACCCTCTGCGGCGGGGAGCTGGTGGACACGCTGCAGTTCGTCTGCGGGGACAGGGGCTTCTACTTCAGTAAGTGCCGGGCAGCTGCCAGCAGCGGGCAGGATGCTGCCCCCACTCCACACCTTGCCTCAGCAGAGCCAGGCCGGGAGGGAAAGGAGGGGTTTCCCAGCCTGATGCTTTTCATTATTTCCTTGTATATGGCAGTAGGCCAGGAGAGGAGCAAGAAAATGGACATACTGAGGATGACATGCATCCGCTTGGCACTGGTTTTGAGGGCTGTCTGGTACCATGGGGAACCTGGGTCCCGCATATGATGCTCAGGAAAGTCAAATGTTTCTGGGAACCATGTGTGGCTGGTTTACCAGTGATAAGGGCAAGTCGTTACAATAAGGAGGATGTCTGCAGCCAGTGCTCTGCTGAGCTTGGGTCCTGGTTTATCTTGAAACTTTGCTGCCTAAGCGTTGCATCCTGACAGCAGGCAGGAAGCTGAGCACTCTCCCCTCCCGGGTAGGCTTTGCTTGGATGTAGCAGCACCTTCTAGGCTGCTCCCAAAACTTTGTGACAAAGCTTTGTGACCTCCCAGCTACCACTGGTGAAGTTGTTGCTGAAGAGTGATGTCTTACCCCTTTGCAGTGCAGCTAATGCAAAAAAACGCAGCACTGCTGTTGTGTGCAGTGTGCAGATATCTTCAGCTGACTGCAGTGGGCTTTCCACCAGGATGCTTTGGGTCTTTGGACCATTGGCAGTACAATGGATTAGCTGGCAAACAGGGAGGATGAGGAGTAAACTGGTGGTGATGGATGCTCAGTAATCTATGGGCAAAGGTGCCTCAGATGTGATATCTTGTTTTAGTGTTTCAGTCCCCTGCTCTGCTTGGGAGTGGGAAGACACTGTGTTTTGCTCCTTACTGAGGGCTGAGCCAGAGGGTGACTGACTACAGGAAAGATGCAAAGCCAAATGGAGGGGAAGGGGATGGAGATACCAGCTGCCCATGGTGCTTTTGGCAATCTTGTCTCTGCCTTGGGAAAGGGAATTAAAAAGTCACTTTCAAGTAAACAGTGTTTTTTGGAGGAGTGGAGTTGAGAGCCAGCCTCCCTCTTGTTCCCGTCTGCCTGTGCAGGGAACAACGAGATGCTGCAAAGCTAGGAAACGACTTTGGATGTCCTTTTCCAACCTGGATGTCCCTTGCCAACCTGGATGCCCCTTGCCAACCTGGATGCTTTACCAGACTTGTCTCCTGCTGCCTGCTGATGCTGGGTAGAGAGAGGCACAGGGATCCCACACCCAGCCGCAGCAGGTTTCAGGTTGGGAAGGGCTTCAGGTTCAGTTTTGGGCAGGTGGTCAGGCTGCAGTTGGCTTTGCAGCCCTCTGGGGGCAATCCCCCTGCCCCATCCCGGCTGAGCAGCGGGATCTTCTCATGGCTCCCTGATGTTGTGGGCAGGGGATGCTTTTAGGGTGCTCTGGGTGCACTTCCTCGCTGTGATGGAGCCAAGCAGCGAGGATTTGCATGGCAGCTGCCCTTCCTCTTTTCATCTCCCCTTCCCTTACTGGCATGGCAAGGAGGCAAGTGCCTCTCCCGCTCTCACAGCTCTTCCTTTCCCTCTATATGTGGAGGAGCATCTGTCTCCCTCCCTGCTTTCTCTTCCCTCCTCCCTCTCTCTGGGGATGAAAGGGAATGGGGCTTTTGTTTTAAGGTCAAACTGACCTCCTTTCACCTCAAATAACCCAGCTGCCCAGGCCAAAATAAAAACACTTTTGAAGGCAGACAAGTCTCTTGGTGCCAAGTGACCAGTCGGGTGCTTGTAAGGGGGTTCTTGCTTTATTTCTTTATTTCTTATCCTCTCCTGTCCCCCTGCCCCGCTTCACTTTTTGAATATTTCTGATGAGCCCAGGTACTGGAGGTGAAACATAGTCCAATATTTTAACCCTTTCAAGATCTGACCAGCCTGTGCCATGCAGGGCTGAAGACATTTGGGCAATGCCTCTACTTGATGAAGGTTTTGTCATCCCCATTTCACTTAATTTTTCTCTCTCTACCTCCATCAGTTGGCCTCATAAGTGACTACTTCTGACCATGTTCATTTTCGCTCCTAAACCCACATGGCTACACTATTGTCACCATATAGATGCAATAGGGCACAATTATGTTGCACCATCATGGGTTTACATCTTAAAACTGGGCCTGGCTTTGTATTGGGCACCTCACAGTTTGGAATGTGTGACCTGATGATCAGCCTGTGCTAAAGCAGCTGTTCACATGGGAAGTAAATGACTTGGGGAGCCTTGTCCTGTACCTACCCAAGGGCCCGCTTGCTGGGCAAGGGTTTTTGAAGCACCTGAGTGGTAATACTGAAAAAAACCAAAAATGGTATGAAAATCCATTATTTCTTTTTTTGCTGAAACAATTATTTAAGAACTTGTGATACTCTGCATTCTTGCAAGAGAGCACTTTGCTAGCAGAGCTGGCTGTGAGATACAGCAATTTTGGATCAGTGCAAGGGGGATGCATGCACAGGTGGTGTCCTGGGAGGCACCACGGCTGGCAGGTGCTTGGGGCTGAGAATATTGAAGCTGCTGCCTTCAAGAGCTGGGACTGCAGCAGAGCTGCACTAACAGGGGCAGGGCCGGCAGCATTGAGGTTACCTAGCCATGGGACACGGTAGACATGGTGATGCCAGCTCTGTATCTATCCCAGGCATGCATGGGCAAGCTACAGCTGAATCTGAGCACGCTTTGCTCTGCACTGGTGATGCCGCCTCTCTGTGACTTTTAAGTCTTTTGGCTTGGCTGGTGGCTGCTGTCAAGGCGATGGCTTCCTGCCACGGCACTGTGGCAGGGTTGGTACCCCTGCTCCCCAACACACCCAGGGACAGCGGCACAGCCCACGGAGGGATGCTGTGTCCAGCCTGGTGTGTAAAGCAGGGCAGGTCGGGAGGAAGCCTCAGCCCTGAAGTTGCTGTCATGCGGCGCTGGCAGGGAGGGAGAAGGGGCTGCAGGGAGAGAGGCGGCCGACTTCTCTGTAAACAACAGCTCCTGTTTCCTCCTTTCCAACAGCTGATAAGAATTTAGCTCTTTGCAGCCGCTTGTGCTGACGGGGCACATTCTTGCGCACCCGCCGCTCCTCCGAATAATACTAGGAAAAAGCAGGGGGGAAAGTGCGGTGCTGGGGTGGGGGAGGGCCAGGCCGGGGGCACTGGGACGGGGCCTGGTGCTGCACAAAGGCCCCCTTGTTGCTCCCAACATTCCTGCGACAGGGGCACGGGGACTGTTTACACCCAAAGTCCCCTTCCACTCGGCTGACTGCCTGATTGACCGGAGGAGAGGGGACCCAGCCAGGGTGGCACCAGCACCGTGCACCCCTCCCCACAGCATCTGTTCAGCCCTGGTGAGAGTGGGGAGCCAGGAGTAGTGGGGTATTTATGCTAGGGAAGGGACCCTCCTGTTCCCTGGGGAGAGGGCACTGTGCCTCTTCTGGCACAGTGGCATAGCTGAGCTGCAGGTACGTGGCCTCTGGGTTTTCCCAGGAACGGGTTTGGCTTTATGCCACTTCTGGGATGCCCTGTCAGGAGAGCCTGTACCTAGGCAGGAATAAGCCCAGGCAGCTGGAGGGCTTTCCATCACAGGACTTTGCATCTCAGGACGTGTCCCCTCAGCAGCGCTGTAGAAGGTTTTGGTGAAGCACAGTTTTGGGAAAAAGGGAGCCTAGCTATTCATTGAAGGCTGAGAGGAAGCGCATTTCCTCAGTAGGAGGAGGTCGTTGCTGAGATGGGAAGTGGCTCGCGTGCCCCGGCTATGCTGCAGCCTGCTGCCCACACAGTTCTCCCCTGCGGGCAAGGGACAGAGTGGCAAAACCCTCCCTGGGTTTGGCAGTGGCGGCACAGTGAGATGCCACCCATGGGCAAAAGCCAGGAAATTCAACCTCTAGTCCCTGTGTAAATTGTGTTACAGAACAAATGCTCTTCCCAATCCAGGTCAGCAGCAATATTGCTGTTAGCCAGCAATGTCCTGTTGTCTCCAGGTACTTTCTGAGACTAAATCCCTGTTTGCTATGCTTGCTTATTTTTTTTCCTAAAGTAAGTCTCCCCCGGAGGATTGTAGTGGCATTTGGCAAGGTCCGTATGGACAATTATGTAATGGTAACGTGCCCTATCGGAGAGTCACGGTGGAGCTGGCAGTGGTGCCGGCAAGGGGAATGGCTTTGTGCAGGAGAGAAAGGGCAGCACATTGGGGTTGGGGGCCACACGTGTACCTGACAGCCAGGCAGGGGCAGCAATCAGGGAGGAAGAGGCTGTGTCACTGTGGTGGTCCCTGCTGGGAGCTCACCCCGGTGGTGCCACACCTGGGCATTTGCAAGCACACACTGACATGATCTTCCTGTGCGTGCCTGTGCCAGAAATTGCTCTTAATGGCACAGCGGTGAATATAGTCCTGCTTTCCTTATTGTTTTTCTCCTCCCCTCTTCTTTCCAAACAAACACATAACTGCAAGTGGGAAACTTCTGGTTTTGAGAAGAGATATGTAACCTTTGAAAACCTCAACTTCTCCTCAAACCATGTGTGTCATCGCTTGTGCAACCTTCTGTTCAGCGGGAGTGTGAATGTAGCCCTTAGGGAATGTGCTAGCAAGAGGGGGTGACTTGAATTTTTTCTCTTTCCCTTCTAAACTCTCCTTCTGCCCATATCAGGATGCCTTTGTGGAGCAGCTTAATGCTTCCGCAGCCTGCCATGGATGGAGTTGCGCACTGGGATTGATAGGACCTGAGCAGGGGCTGTGTGTGGTGCAGGGTGTTGCTGGAACGCACCTCTCCCACAGATCTCACTGGCATTGCATGCACAGAGAAGAATAGATGCAGATGGCCTTAAGCTGGTGCCTGTCCCTGTCTCATTTGGCCGTCACTACCCAGGCTGCCTACTCTGGCATCACTTGAGCTGTGGGCACCCAACACATCTGCCCTACCGCCCAATCCAGTGTTTATTGACCACAAGAGGGAAAATTAAACTCCTAACAGTGTTCTCTTCAATGAACCTTTGCCAAGGGGGAACCAGCCTTCTCATCTCCCTGTGGGGCTGGTTGAAGGTCATGTTTGAAGTTATTCTAGAGAAAAAGGAAAGGAAGGTGGTGGCACAGGGGGGACGAATGTGGAAAACAAAGCATTCGAAATGACTCCCAAAGGCAGGTCTCATGGTATGGGTCAGCTGTCCTATCAGCCAACACACTGATGCTGTGCTTGTTTGTGTGACCTCTGAGCGTGGTGGAAATGCACCAGCATGGACCAGAGGCCTGCTGGCCTATGGGAACACCACTGATTTTAACAGAGAGCAGGTGTCCTCCTGCCAGGGCTATTACAGAGGCAGCAGCGAGGCATTGTTGTGGTGTTTTGCATGCCAGCATTGAGCACACGGGACTCCGGTGTGCATGGAGAACTGTGTTGAATGTGCATGTCAGCATTGCACATGGGGCTGCACTGAATGCACAGGATTCCATCCCACGTGCACATCTGTATTGCACATCTGGGGCTGCTTCTCACATCTGGGGTTGCACTGTATGCATAGAGAACTGTGCTTTGCACTTTGTCCTGAGGCACTCTGGCTGGGCATCCAGGGTGGGATACCCTTGAGAGAAAGTGGTCAGCTCCATGTAAGCTAGCCTTAGGTCTTCACCAAGGCCTAAGACTCAAGTGCCTGCTTCATCAGGCGTGCAAGTGGTGCAGACCATGGGTCATGCACAGAGCCGGTGTGGACAGCCATGTGTGTTCCTGCAGGCCAGCTGGGAGGTGAGGGCTCAGCATGCCATAGTGAGCAGTGCTAGGTATTGCACTTACACCCCTCGCTCTCAGTTTTCCCTGTGCCCAAAATCTCCTGGCTGGAATGTGGTACCAGATCCTGTTTGCAAGTCCCACTGTTGCTGTTTCCCTTCCTCAGAGTACCTTGCGCTGGGAAGAGGTGCTCGTGGCAGTGTGCAGAAGCCTGGCTGCAAACCCCACAACAGCACAAGAGCATAACCTGCTACGTGCAAAAGCATGGAGAAAATCCTTTTGTTTTGGGCCAGTTTACATTCTGGAAGGCGCAATTCCCGAGCAAATTTTCTTTGCATCAGAAATTCAACTTTACCCGTCTCTTTTATTTCAAGAGGGGAAAGAAACACAGTAAAACTGATGTAAGCTTTCCCTCTGGAGCATTTTGGCCATCATTAAGCAGTGATATGAAATACTCTTGGTCATTGCTGCACTAGACATGGGCTTTTGCATCCTTCTGCAGGCAGAAATGGGAGAGGAACCCTTATTAAAAGATTAAGTTTAATAGCTATTCTTGGCGGGTGTGGGAGCCTGTATTCTTTCTGCAGCTGTCTCAGAGCTGTCCCATCTGGTAAAATTTAGCTGCCTTGGTTCGCTTCACCTGCCTGAGTGTTGATCTGGCGGAGGGAGGTTGGCAGTCGCAACGCCATGCTGCTTCTTTCTAATAAAATTCGCTCGCCAGGATCAACATCAGAGACAGTCGCAGTAATTGGCACAACGCTGGCGGTCAGGCTGGGCTTGAGCTTCCTCGCCTCAGCTGGGCCCGACAAGGCCACCCATGCCAGAGGTAGAGGAGGGAGATAAACCCCCATCATTTAAAGTGCCTTTAAACTGCTGCTGGAGGCATGTGTTGGCATCAATAGCATTTGTCTGGGAAAGTCTTAACGTGAGACTTGGCTGGTTTGCGGGCGCATGTCAGCTGGTCTGGGAGAAGCGCTGCTGTGTTTGAAGGATGTGGAGCCCACCAGTCTCTGGTGGCTAGTGGTGGAGGGATGCCTACAAGGAATTGGGGAAAGGGTCCAACCCAGGTTGGTGGCTAATGCCAGGGTCTCTGCTGTTGCAGGTAGACCGGTGGGACGAAATAACCGGCGGATGAACCGGGGGATCGTGGAGGAGTGCTGCTTTCGGAGCTGCGACCTGGCTCTGCTGGAAACGTACTGCGCCAAATCCGTCAAGTCGGAGCGTGACCTCTCTGCCACCTCCCTGGCGGGCCTGCCGGCCCTCAGCAAGGTGAGGAGGCTGCGCAGGGATGGTGGCCCTCCTCTGAAATAAACAAAGAGAGAAAAGATGGGAAGGCCGTGGGTGGAGAGAACAAACCCCAGCTGCAAGATCTGATGTTTCTGCAGAGCTTTTGAGAGACAGCCAACATTGGCAATTGGTGCCAAATAGCCTGCCAAAAGTCAGCTTTTAGTAAGGTGGGGAACCAGAGGTGGGCTGGGTCACAGAGTCATAGCATGATTCGGGTTGGAAATGACCTTTAAAGGTCATCTAGTGCAACCACCCTGCAATAAGCATCTACTGGATCAGGTTGCTCAGAGCCCTGTCCAACCTTTCTGTGACTGTTTCCAGGGATGAGGCAATATTTCCATGGGAGAGATGGAGGTCCAAGAAGGGAATCCCCATCTGGAGAGCGGGCAGGCTTGAGCGGAGACTAATATTGCTATCCCTCTCCTTGCAGGAGAGCTTCCAGAAGCCCTCACACGGCAAGTACTCCAAGTACGATGTGTGGCAGAAGAAGAGCTCCCAGCGGCGGCAGCGGGACGCGCCCAACATCCTGCGGGCTCGCCAGTACCGGTGGCAGGCGGAGGGGCTGCAAGCGGCCGAGGAAGCCAAGGCGCTGCACCGTCCCCTCATCTCCCTGCCCAGCCAGAGGCCCCCGGCGGCGCGAGCCGCCCCGGAAACAGCTGGCCCCCAGAAATGAACCCTGACCAGCTGTCTCGATTTTTGATCTCCTGGGGGAGGGCGGGAGGACTGGCGATTCCCGACCCCCGAGCCCCTCCGTCCCCAGGGCCGCTGAGCTGAGGAGCGGGCGGCGGGGCACCCTCGCGCCGCTCCGGCCCCAACCAAACAACTGACACAGCAAGGAGGGGATGGCGGCAGCGGTGGCGAGTAGCACCGCTCCCATGGCATCTTCCTTTTGGGGTGGGGGGGAGGGTTGTTTCGTTTCCCACACCTGTTTCGTTTCCCCGCGCCCCCAGTATTTCCAGACCTGTACTTGCGAAGGGACAGTTTGGCACTTGAACTTTTTGCTGCTGGGTGCTGCGTGACATCCCCGGTGCCAACGCCAGAAGACAAAAGAAAGAGCAAGGGGAAAAAAGGATATGAAGTTAAATCCTTTTTTTAATTTTTTTTTTTTCTCTCGAAGCGTCCATTCCGTGTCTTTCTTGACAATAAAGTGAAAAAAAACAATAGAACGGGGAGAAACATTGAGGGATAAAAATTTTTTGCCTCATTCCCACCCCACTTTTTTTCTTCTTTTTTGTTTTTTTTTTCTTTTGTTTTTTCTTATTTTTATAACTTTCTTTTGCACCTTTAAAAGAAAAATGTACCTGAGAAGAAGTTCCGAGGAGCCCCCATCTGCGTTTTTGTGTGTGTGCTTCATTATAAGATTCCAAATCGACTTGCACCTTTTTTGAAATCACCGATGACGGGAAAAGGAGAGGAAGAGGAGAGAGAAAGCAAGAAAGAGAGAAGGAAAAGGAAAGGGGAAAGAAGAAAAATAGAAAAAAAGTGAGCTGATGCTCACTTTAAATGGAGGAGGCGTCTGCATTGCACATTTGCCACGGATTTAGTTGATTTATATATATAATATATTATATAACTTTTTTGGCAAAAAAGCACTATTTTTATGGGACATTTTGTGTAGTATCTGAAGAGGGATTGTAATGTTTAAAATGTGTTATGGTGCTAAAGTAAGTTGGAAGGGAAAAAACCCAGAAATAGCAAGGGAGGGTGGGGAGGGAAGGACAAGATAGCGAATACTGAACTTGAAATTTTAGCTTTTCGTTTTAGGAAAAGTGTGATAAATGTGTTTCTTTTCTCTTCTGAAATATAGCTTGGTCATGACCATATGAGCTAGTTGGCTGTTACTCATGTACACAGATGCACGCACACACAATACATCAACACGCATCCTTTTTTTGTTTAAAAAAAACAAAAACAACACAACCACCGCAACTTAGACTAAAAGGGAACTGTTCTGGAGACAAACTATTTTGAATCATGAAGGTGTTGCCAGTTAGAACTCAAGGTCCCGCTTCTGCACGGACCCCCTGGCCGCGGAGACCCTCTGGACCCCCTGGAGCTTGGCTTCCTGAGCCAAGGGGAATCTTGCTCTTCCCTGTCCTTGCTCCAGTGCCGACGGTCCAGCGAGCAGGCGGGCAGGTGGCCCTCACACCAAGCCCCTGCAGAAGCAGCAGTTCCACGCCCTGCCATCTCCCTTTCCTTCTCTTGCCCTTTGCATCCCTCTCGCAGGACCCTGGCGTCCCCGCCCCGCGCCCCCTGCCCTCCTCCGCAGGGGGAAGGGCTGCACCTGTCCCGGGGCTGGGACTGCTGCATGGGCTGGGGGGAAAGGCAGGTCTGTGCTTGAGGCCTGGGACTCGGTGAGCGGATGGGTTTGAGAGGTGGGCAGAGGGCTGTAAAATAGGTTGGGTTTAAAATAATATATATTATCTGTCTAGAAACCGTAAAAGGGGGGGGAATCAATTACATCTCCCTAATATACTCTCACTTGCTAATAAAATGGGGACACTCTGTTAACCAGTTCTGTACTTGCTTTGTCTTATATATCCATACATTTAAAACATAAAAAAAAAAGACTACTTGAATTGTATTCTATTTCGTGGTTTGGAGGGGAGGGCTAGGGGAGTCTTGAGAGGGGGAGGATTTTAATGTATAATCCTTTTGTTTGTTATTACCTTGCAATGTTGAGCCATGAAGCCTTTGTTTAAAAAAATGGCACTGCAATACACGATAAAGAAAATCCTTTATTTATTTTATTAAATATATATGGAAAAGAATGAAAATCAGTCCAAATTAGGGAGGGGGGAAGGGAAGTGGGTGGGGTGGGAAGGCAGAATAAAAACAGAGAAATTGCAAATAATTGACTTTTTTTTTCCTTTTCATGTGTCTTTTTTTAAAAAAAACTTAGTTTTTATTTTTTAAAAAGAGAAGTAAAAGCTTTCCTGGATGCTTTGTACCAAAAAAGAAAAAACTTAAAAAAAAAAAAAAAGAAAGAAAACCTGTTAAGCAAATAAATATCCATCCAGAATATGAAGCCTGACTTTTTCTTTTACTTTTCATTTATTTTTGCTCCTGGGGCAAGAGTTGGGTGGGAAGAAGGCCACGCCAAGACCCACTCCCTGTGGAGGAGCAGAGTGCGCTGCAGCTCCTCTTTTGGAGCTCAGAACTGCAAGAGAGCATGTGGTACCCTTAGACACAACATGAAACCTCAGTCCTGTGGCAGATACCCCCCTGAAGCCCCCAGTCATCTGCACAGTGATTCTTGGTGAGATCTGGGGTTGTTTCCCAGCACCTGTTGGGCTTGGCTTAGCTTTTACCAGTTTGGGTTGTTCCCAGGGAACTGAAGATGGCAAAAAAGAGCAAAGAAATGTTGTGTCTAGGTTAGGTTTCATGATAGCTGGAGCTTCTCTGGTTTCTCAGGGTAGATACAGCTTCTCTTTATGTTTTTGGGAATCTCAAAAATCTGCTTTTCATCACATACAGCCGTCATGCATCACTGCAAATAGAAGGTAGAACGCTGCAGTTCCAGTTTGGTAGTAGAACAATGGGTAAAACAGTGCCTAAGCATCTCTAATCTGGTAAATCAGTCTGACACCACATTGACTGTGCAGTCCCACTGGCATGGCCAAGGCCTCTGTTATGCTGTGGGGCAAGGACCTCACCAAGCCCAACCTCCTGCCCCAGATGACTTGGGCTGGAAAAGATTTTCCGTCTCAAAATTGGAGTTGCTGATTTAGACCCTTGGAAATAAATGTTTTAAACCAGTTTCTTTTAAAAATTTGCAATAAACAACAACAAAAATGTCACAGTTTTTCATTTTGGGATTTTTGTGGTTGGTCAGGGAGGGTTTTGTACAGATGTAAGGCTGACTGCTTCCTCTGGACATGTACTTTATTGCAGGTGGAGAAAAGGATGTGTCTACCTTTCTGACCATGTTCCAAGACCAGCACAGGTTCAATTCAGATTAAAATGTGTCCCCATGAAGAATGAGGACTGATTTCTTTGTGGCTTCTGGTTGTAACTGATGGAAATTTTGCTTTTGGGAACTTTGGTCCATTTCTGCTCTTTGTTGTGAAAGCCACTGCCATGGGTGCATGGGGGGTGTTTGGAGCTGATTAAAAAGCAAGAAAATCTTCAGCCAAGTATCTTGCTGCATTCCCCAGGAAGGAAAGCAGCAAAGATGGAAGCACCATAAGGGTGATCATGATGTTTCCAAGCATGGCTTTTCCTAAACCCTCTGTTTTGCCTTATGCTGTCAGGAGTCACCATGGGGCCAGACCAGAGCAGCTAATTTCTTTGGATATCAAGAGACTTCAAAACGTGCCATCTTGCCTTTTGGCTTGTCAGGGACTGCCTTTACTTGCAAGGAGAGGCAGGAGCTGCCTCTGAGCATCATCCTGGCCAGAGGGTGGGGTTCTGGATGAAACTGCACTTTTCCTTTGTCTCGAGTGTCTTCTGTTGCCTGCGAAGGCTCTTTGCAAGGTGGCAGGTAAGTCATGGGCTTAGCCTGGGAATCTCAGCGGGCTTGAGAACAAACCCAAGCTTGCCGTGTTTTCTCAAACAGATGGGCAGAACTGGTTTTTGTGAAGATGCCTATCTGTGCAGGCACATCTCCAAGGGCTTAGCTGCTGGATTGCAGGAGCATGGCAGGCTGCAGCAGCGACAGGCAGTGATCCCTGGGGAGGCACAACTGGCTTGTCTGAGCTTTAATGCATCTCCATGTCCAGCCCAGCTGCTCCAGGGACCTCCACCCACTGCTCTGCTGACGTGCAAGAGGGTGGGGAGGCAAAGGATAGTTTCTGCAGAGAAGTCCTAAATGCTGCTTAGAGACATGGGAACAACTGGGAGAGCTACCCCTGCATCCTAGCCCTGCCCCATCTCTGGCCCCTGGTCTCAGCGTTATTGTGTAGCTCTGCAGGCAGCAAAGGGCAAATGTTTTTTTTGCATAAAACATCTCTTTGGAGGGCATTTTCCCAGGTGATACACAGAGAGATACTGGGAAAGAGGGAAGATCCAACTTGCTGTGTGGAAGTCGCTGCAGTATTTTCAAAAACACCACTGACCAACAGATACTTTTCCTTTTTCTCCCCCATTTTACATTATTTCTTAGGGTTTGTTTTTTTTTAATCCAGAATGCAGATGAGCTGTTACCTAGCTTTCAGTGAGTTGTACTAGTGCCATCACAATAGACTGAGCCTCCAAACTGGTTCCTTTGTGTCTCAGAGTAGCTTCAACCCTTCAATCCTGCCTGTTCTCAAAAGTCTTTCAGTGATGTACCTCACTGCACTAAATGAAGGACCTAGCTGCACTAGGTGAAGGGGAAAAACGTGTTGGTTTTTTTTTTAAATCACCTGATTTGTTTGTTGCATCTATAATCGTCCACTGATTTTTTACATGGCTGTGAGGAGACCTGAGAAAGGTACTGTTGTACCACAGATTATTTCACTCATGCACTCAGCAGTAGGCAAGACTCAGATGCTTTCTGCACCTTTTGTGCTTTTCGTTTGTAACACGGCATCAATAAAGCAAAGCACTTCTAACAATCTCCTGGCAGCTGATAACTTTCCCCCTTCCACTTTATTTATTTTCTAAAGAGCAGGTGAGTCATAAACTGCCCTAAGGCTGGGATAGCACAGCAATTCCACTGCTCAAAGTGCAGACAAAGGGGGAAGTCTGGTTTTCAGATATAAATAGATCCCATGCCCTAGGAGGGGTCTGTCATTGCCACCAAGGTGGCAGCATTGGCTCTCCCTGCCCCAGGCTGCTGAAGGATGCTCTGGCTGCCAGCAGGCAGTGTGCAGTGGCAGACATAACTTCAACCTGCTGGAAAGGCATGAGTCCTCACAGGAATCTTGGCCTGCTTTGCTGCTGCGCTCCCAGCTGTGCACGACCCAAGGAATGCACTTGCTCATTAAAATCATGTCAGAGTTTGCAGAGAGCCCTGCGAGAGCCTCTTTCCCTGCCTTCTTCTTGTACCTGCCAACAGCAGACTGAAAGCTGAGGTTTTCAACCTGCCAGGCTCTGGCTCAGGGACCAGCAATAGCCTGAAGGCAGGAAATTTCTGAGCTAGGGTGTTTTTTGACTTGGGCAGCATGGGAGGTCAAACTTGACATGCAAAATGAGCTGTTCTGGTCTTCGTCTGGCTGCTTGCAGCTCTGGATTCAGGTTTTCAGGACAGGCACAGCATGCAGTAGTGATCAGAGGAGAGCCCAATGGTAGAACATTCGTCTTCATGTGTGTTCTGCAAAGGGCAACGTGACACACATCTTTGACCAGAAAGTATTAAGCATATCACAGTTTTAGATGGAAAGACACCATTCAAATACCTGAGTAACTCACAGGTAGAGCACCCAAGGTAAGTGCAGAACTTGCACCCTGTCACCAGCAGTAAAATACTTTTCAAAATTACTAGGAATTAATTCAGCTTATGCTGACTTTTCAATGCTCTCACATCTTGTTCTTGAACATGCTTGTGCTTCTTTGTTGGCCAGCTTTTGAAAGAGCATAGCTCACAATTTTAAGTCCATGAGGTGAAATGATATCAATGACTACAATGTAAAACAATGTATTTGTATGCCTTTCCATGGGAGAAGTACTGGCACAGGCTCTTTGCCTCCCTGTGCCCTTACCAGCTTGTTTAAATGAAGGTCGTGCTCCTTCTGTACACAACCACATCCTTCAGCTGTGTCAACCTTGAAAGGAACTGATTTAGAAAGGCAGTCAAGAGCCAGGAAGCTTATTACAAAGCTTGTCATTGCAAACAAATACTATTAAAAAAATTAATTTATTAACAGACTTCTCCCAAAGCATCCATGTTTCTTGTCTGATTGCCTCTACTGGCAGGGCCCTGGTGACTTACCACTGGTAGAAACCACTTCCTAAATACCAGATGAAGCCACCTATGATCACACCTATTCCAATGGCAACCCTGTCTTTTGTCTTCTCTTCCTGGATGGAGGAACCAACTCCTTCATTTCCCCAAGGTGACAGCATTTTGGGCACATTTTTCTTAAGCTCCATGTGAGGAGCACAGAGGCCTATGGTGTTTACCTCTCCAGCTTCTCAGACAGATTTCTCCCCTTTATCCACCTTCACAAAAAAAAAAAAAAATTTAAAAAAAATCACAAGGAACAGGAATTTTGGATACTTGATTGTCCTGTCTCAAGCCAGAAGGGCACACTGATAATGGTAATCTTTGTTTTCTTCGGGGCATAGCTGAAAAGGGAGGAAGGCAATTAAGAGAATATTAAGACTTCGTCTTCCAAGACGTTGCTGCTTCTGTTCCTCCTCCCTGTCCCCTCTGTTCCCCGCGCGTGGCAGAGAAAGCGGCAGGAGTATTACTTCTCAAGGCCTACACTGACGTCAATACGCAGGGTATTTATTTATGAAATTGAATCAAACAGTGGGGGAGAGAGGAGTGGAGGAAGATGGACGCGCAGAGCTAGCAGCTGCCAAGTTATAATAGAGCAGCAGTCTCCCAGTATTTTTCTATCCCCTTTCTGGGGGAGGGATGCAACGATCAGAGCTTTGGAGGCTCAGGGAAAGTGAGGCAGAAGAGAGAAACAGTGGAGACAGGCGTTAGCATCGAGAGCACAGGAAAAGGAGGAATCATTACAAGATATATAGCCCATATTTCTGGTGCAGTCCTTATGCAGACACCTGCTTTCAGACAGGCTCCGACCAGGCTCTAGCAGCCCTTTTATCTCAGCCTTTTTGGTCTTTACACAGAAAATTCAGAGTTTCCAGCCAAATAAATAATGATGTCCCATCCTCGTTCCCTGTTTCAGGCTCAGTCAGCAAAACGGCTGTTCGGGGAGCCCAGCACTGAAGTTAACTTGAAGATTAATTTGCTTCCTGCAGTCAGTGAGAAGCAGTTTTTCAGAGTATAAATTTTGTCCACCAATATTACCATGTGCAGAAGCACGGAAAGACGAAACCGAGACAGCAGTTTCTTTTCTTTCCCAAGGAGGATACAGGCAGAAGTGCAGAGCAACCACAATGGGGAGGGGAAAAGGAGCCTAAGGAGCACAAGTGACCATGACAACATGACGCTGTTCAGCTTCAACTCTGGCAATCACTGGGAGAAGATGCCTTTGGGCATCTCTCACCAGGTCATGCATAGAAATGCAAATGGAACTAGGTGAGGATGGCTTTTGTCTTTCTCTCACTTGCTTCTGGCCAGCTGGTTAGCATAGGATAGAGCTGGGCAGGGAGAGGAGGGAAAGTGAGCGTGGAAATCAAATTCCTCCTCTTTAGCTCTCTGGGCTTTTCTGGGTTTATTATCGAAAGCCTTCCCTGCACAGCTCCCTTCCCAGCCGGAGGAAAGCCTGCTGCATTGCATGAGGTGCAGTTGAAGGAGCCCTGCAGATCTCCAAGTTTATTTTTAAGGCTCCTGCATTTCCTGGGATTCCCCTGCTGACTTCCCATTGCCTCGGACAAGAGGAGGTGATACTCTGGACGAATTTCTTCCTTTAAGGGAGAGACCTTGCAAACAGCATCAAGGTGTCAGCCAGCCCCGAGTTTATTGTTTTTCCAAAATAAGGGAAGAGAGACATGTTCTGGAGATCCGTTTACAAGTCGGACTATCTCCAGTTATATAATGACACAAGTCTGGCTGCCAGCAAATTGTTGCTCCGAGCTGGGAAAGACAATTAGCTCGCCTCTCAGGGCGGCGAGCGTGCACAATGCCGGCTTTGTGCCACGCTGCCACCGGCCCCGGCATGTGCGGGAGGGCCTGGCTCACCCATGGTCTTCAGAGGTGGCAGAGGGAAGAGGGAAAGGAAAAACCCCCGTGCCCAGAGAGGCAGCACACGCAGCTCGGTGTCTGCGCCCGCGCCAGGGCGGAGATCCCTGCGAGGGATGGGGGCGCCGGGGATGGAGTCCGTCTGCGAGCGCCTTCCTGTCCCGGCACTGGAGGGATGGCGGTAAATCGGTCGTCGCTCCACAGGGCAGAGACGGCTCTGACCCCTCTGCTGAAAATGGGATAAGAAGCTCCGGTGTTTGGCTTCCTGCACTTCCTGGTGCGCTGATGGATTTAGGCTTTCACTGAAACTCCTGGCGCTGCCTGGGGAGTCAGTGGAAAAAAAATGTGACATCTAGAAAATACCTAACCAGCTCAAAAATATGCTCACTTAAAAGGGAAAGGCGGTTTCCAGGTGAACTTGCATTCCTGTCCTCAATGGATGTGGATGGAAGCACGGCTTTGGAAAGTTCAGACTCTGGTCTGTTTCAAGGCAGCCGGCAATTAACGATAGCTGGGTCCTGCTCAGACACGCCCCCGGGCCAAAACAGGCTTCCAGAACTGCATGCCTGGCCGGGGAGGAAGGACCTGCCCTTACTGTCCCCTTGGCACAGTGGGGCAGGGACATGCCGTGGAGCTGCACGTGAAGAACTTCTCTCAGCTCTCCTACATGCAACAGCAACCCTGGTTTCAGCAGGCAGTGACGCATGGAGAGGAAAGATGGTCTGAAATAAAATACCCAGTGTCGTCAACAGCCACAGATTAATTCAGTGAAATCACTCGTTGCTGCAAGGAGTTAGTGAAAGAAAAACACTGGGAAGAGAATGCTGCCTGTGTGACAAATAAGGGTACACAGAGATGCGTTTCGCAGGGGAAGTGTTGATAAACAACACTAAACCCTCATGCTTCGGGGGAGATAAGTGATGATAATTTGGGGGGCAGAGGAGACTTCTGCTAGCAGCTTGTTAGTCTCTGAACACGTTTACCTCACCCTCTACAGTGTTTAATTAAATACAGCACTGCTCTGAACCATTCAGGCGGTTTCTGCTTGCCTAGACAAAGGTGCTTTGCAGAATTTTTTCTGTCAAGAGCATGACAAGAATCCTTATGTTAGTACCACTGGTTGGAAATACTATGTGTAAATCTGCACTGTAGATAAGTAAGTGCATCCTCTGCTTGCAGAGCTCCCTCACATTCCTGTTCATGAAGCACACCTGCTCTGCATGTCCATCACACGGTTTCTTGGTGTCCAACCCATCCCTGTGGATGTCAGTAAAGCCCCAATGGCAACCATGTACATGCCTAAGACACAATGCTACTCTCAGTCCAGCCCAGCAAAAACAGTTCCTTCTGGAAGTGAGTCATATTTCTTCATCTTTCAAACCACTTCAAGCAATTTGTCTTGCAGACTTTCTGACTACATTTACATAAAATGCATCCTTCCTTTCTTTCTATTTTTGGTTCCATGCATGGGGTTATTTTAGATGGTGTGCTCAAAGGTCACTGTGACACACACACAGAGGGGAGAGCACGCTATGCTTTTGGTAGGTATTCTGTAATGTTTATGCAGGTGGTAGGCTGTTGGTTTCCCTGGGCACTCACCATGAATTTACATGCCAGCACAATGACAGAAAAGGATAAGTTGCTGGTCACTGCCAGAAATGCCACAATTTTGTCTACAAAGTGCAGCTTGTAGACATGAATAACCTCACAAGACCCCTGGAAGAGAAGCTGGGAGTATGGATTGCTGGCAAAACTGGGGAGGTGTAAGGGAGGATGGGATCATGGAAAGCTTCCAGGAATGGCTTGTGCATGTGTACAGCATGGTTAGGAACTGTTCCTGCCTGGAATTTGAGTGCAGGCTATTATTTATATTCTCAAAGCTCTGCCAGTGCATGATGCTTACAGCATTAGAGCTAGAGCTCAAGCCCTGAGCAAGTTGGAGTCTTTCATTCACATCGGCAAGATGCAACAAGATCTTTTGGTGTCTGAAGGCAAATGAGGCTGGACAGTAAAATAGCCCAAGTCCTTCACAAGTTGCACCTCACAGTTTAGGGTCCTTCCCAACTCAGCCAGGTGTCTTCAGGTTGGAAAAGGAATGACTGCGAGGTATATGAGAGAGGATTTTGAGCTTGTGAGTGGCCTGGGAGCAGGGATGGGTCAAGCTTTGCTGTCCCTTCCTGTACAAGAGCAAGCAGCATTACACGAAGTTAGTAGAAGACAGGCTGAAAAACAAACAGAAGGAGATGGCTCTTCATGCAACAGGCAGTAGATCTGTGAATCTTCTTACCAAAGGATGTTGTGGATATGAGAAGCTTGCATGGACTCAAGGAGAGTTCAGAGAAGAGAAATCCACTGAGAGTTACTAAATACATAGAAACTCTATCTGGCTCAGGAAGTTCCAGAGCTGAAAATAGTTGGAGTCTGGAAGAACACTGAGGGGAAGTATTGCATATGCTTGCCCTTGTTCTTACTCTCCTTAGGCTTCCACTCACGGGCTTTGTTGAGGTCTGAATGTCAGGTTAGACAGACCTTTAGTCTGACCCAGTGGAGCTGTTTTTACATCCTTATGTAACTTCATATACAGACAAGATGGATTCTTGCATGGTTCCTTCCCAAAGCTCACCACCCTCAAGCACCCTCACCCACTGTTCACCACAGCTCAAGCACAGTGCACACCTTTTTCCAGGCTGCATTTGACTGAGGAGCTGAAGATCTTGACTGCTGGCAGATAGATTTTTTGAACAGTTTAATGTTTGCATGCCTGCAATACGCTCGCTCTCGGGGTTTGATGCTATCAAGTGTTTGGCAATAATATCAATGTCGGTCACTGCTGCCTCTCTCACCTCCTTGATGCCCTATTTGTTCCCATCTTAGCAAAGAGTTTCAAAACTATTCTGAACTCAACTGTTTGTTTGCAGCGAATTATCATTCTGCTCTGGTCACCACTTGGTACCGAGTTTGGCTATGGAAATTAGTCCTTATTGACATCTGTGTTAAAAATTGCTGAAGCTGCCAAGACGTGTAAATCTGCACATATCTCAGATGAACTGTTTTGGGACTTTATTCATCCTACTTGGGATATGTTTTAAAGGCTTTCTTTGTAGCAAAAACAGTTAGAGACTTTCGCACCCCTCTCTTCCCTGAAAAACAGTATTTGAAAGACGAGTCTTTGAATAACAACCAAGTGGCCTTGTTAGCCTTCCCTTCACCTCTTCTCAGCTGCTCTCCTGTCCTGGGTCTCTCACTATGGCTTTGAGAAACTGCTGTAAAATAAAAGCAAGAAGAACGGCAGTTACCTCTGAAGGGGAATTAGGAAGAAATGATCTGGAAAAAAAGAAAGAACATGAGAAAATATGTATACCTGTAGCTTGCTGACCCTCTTCTCTCTCCCAGACAGCTAGAGGGAGAAGCAAGCATGGCTACAGCAAGAACTATCTTCTGAGATGAATATATGAAGATTTTTGGGATTTCATAGCAAGCCATCTGTTGTGGAAACAAAAACCCTAGCTCTCTTGCAGTTCAAAACTTGCTGGGGTTGACGATGCCCAAGTATCAGCATGTTTGCAGTACTGCAGGGATTACTTGATGCAGAATTATGGTCCTAACTTTGCCATCCTTTTGGTCACACCAACTGTGGATCCCCACTGAGGAAGTTTCAAAATTAGCCGAGCACCACTCAGAGATCTCCAGAAGTGGACTACTCTTGTAATGGGTGTAGTGGGATTCTTGCCTCAGGTGAGATTCACATTATTGATACTCCTATTACTTTTTGCTGCTGGTCAAATAACGGCGCAAGCTATTCTTAGCAGCTTGGACCCTAATGTTCAAGAAAAAAATAAAAAAAGACAAAACCCCAGCCCTTTGTGAGCCATTTCCACAATAATAACTTGTAGCAGAGAGGAAAGAGAGTAGGCCAAAATATGTAACTCTCTTCACCAAATAAGGACCCTTGTAAGGGTGAGTGCCAAAGACTGCAAGGACAGGGAGAGCTTTGGAGTGGAAGAGTGAATCAGCATGGCCATCAGGTCACACCCACTGAATAATACCTCTCACTTCCCTTGAATTGTACATTGCAATAAAGACCTAGCTGCCTTTTTTGGTATTCCAGCATCTGCCTGAGAAGAGTCAGATGTGAAATTAGGTTTCCTGTACCTTAATAGATTAATTTAGTTTAAACTAAAAATGAGGGCACATGTACTGTCGGGAGTCAAGAGGCCTTAAATGACATATGTCTCCCTTTTAATACTATTATTTTTTTGGTGTGTGTACTCTGTGAATCTAAACATTGATTAAAATGTGTTTTCTTGAAAATTCCTCCCAAATTTTAGAAGTTTATCACTACTAGGAATCTCACTTGTGCAAGTCCCATGTGCAAGCATCTGCAAAACCAAAGGTGATCATGTTGCCAGCTGCTCAGTTTCTTGGGAACCTGTGGAGGCACTTCCATATAAATAGGGAAATATTAACTTCTTCTTTCATTCCCCTTGAAATCTTCTGTCTTAATAGCTGTGCTTGCCCATACGACACCAGTTCATCTGCCTCCTTCTGAGCATCTGAAGGAGAATCTCTGGGTTGTGTTATTCTTCCAGTGTGCCTCATGGCAGGAAAGATGCGGAGTCTGTACCTTAAGTACTATGGGGTATTACAGCAGGGACAGGACTGTACTGCCATTAGAGAATCACAAACACCTCATGCTGAAATGTGATGTTTTCCTTCAGAGGCCCATAACAGGTTTCCTGTCCCACAGAGGGAACATGGATTGGAATTTCCCTGGTGACTCTGAGTACACCATCTTTATCTGAGAGTAACTCAAGATAAATTTTTCCATGGAAAAGTTTTCCCTGTGAACTAGTGAAGGCTGTTAAGTGTCTTGGACAGTCCTGGCTGAACTTTCTTACACTTTTAAGTTCTGTGCTGCTAAAAGAAGCGTTTGCAGTTTTGCCACAAGATTAGCTCTGTCCCCTTAATGTTAAAGACATATGAGTGGCAGGAGATTGCTGTGCCCAGTTAAAAATGAACATATACTGCTGCTCACTTCACTCTGAGAACAGCAGCTTTTCGGACAAGATACAATGAGACAAAGATGGAAGAAAAGTTGTATAGATATTAGGGTTGCTGAGTGCAGAGTAAATAGACCGTGTCAAAATCTTCTTCAGGTCCAGATGCCTTATTGCTCTCCCAATTTACAAGCAAACAGTTATAAAAATTTTTAAGTCAAAATTGGTGCCGACTCTGATTCATGGACAAAAGCCTCAGGCATGAGGCCTTTCTGGAGCTTCCATGCCTTTAAAGATCTAAGACAGTCTGACGGTACCCTCAAATACCAGAAGTTGTAAGGCATGTCACCCATTTTCTGCCCTCTTCTATTTTCACCTGTAAACCCCTGCCACATCCAGCAACTTCATGATGTGTTTGGGAGTGGACAGAAGGCTCTTTCTTGAAATCTTATAAATAAATCTTAAGCCTTATTTATTCCACCCACTCTGTATTTTGGGAGATGGCACTGGCTAATTCACTGGGTTTATGCCATGGGTTTTTTCTGCATTGGTTCTCTGGTTGCAGCCATGAAAACTGACATTAAGCCACTCCTTTTATAACCAGAGCCACTTGTCACCCAGTCCCACCTACTCAAATGGCAGAACAGAGCTGCAGGTGCATCCCAAGTCATCTCTCAGGGCCATGTCATACGGTTACACACCGACATTATTTCCTGAGATGGAGCAAACACAAACCTGATTTTTAATAAAGTGTGATTTCACCTTGTTAAGAAATGCACCTTCCCCAACACTGCCATGTTGTACCAATGTACTGCTTCACCCAGTGGTAATGACAGATAAAAAGTGGCAGCTCTTGTGCTGCTTGTGGCTTTTGCTGGCCATAGTTTTCCCCCATAGTTTCCTCACCTCTGGCCAATATGTGTCTGCGGTCACCCACAGGCTCAGCTGCTAAGTCCACAGGGGCAAGGACTCTCCACATCTGGAAGCCCTGACCAGACCAAGCTCTGGGGCCA
Organism: Irena cyanogastra; assembly: GCA_013397155.1. Taxonomy (NCBI): domain Eukaryota; kingdom Metazoa; phylum Chordata; class Aves; order Passeriformes; family Irenidae; genus Irena; species Irena cyanogastra. The sequence continues at coordinate 385,218 of VWZV01005944.1, forward strand.
CAGCAGGAGCCACCACACTCTTTGCCACCATGTCCTCCTCCCAGCCAGCTGGAAGGAGATGAGAATTTCCATCTTTTTTATCCTTCTTCCTTCTTAAAGTAGAATTTCAAGAAACTGTGTCAAGTCAACAGTCTGGGACAAAGACAAAAAAAAAAAACAAAAAGAAAACAAACCAAAAACAATAAAAAAAAGCACATCCAGGAACACCCTGGAATTTCCTAGTGGTTGCTGATAGCAGATGAAAGCCACTGAAGAATAGCATCGATGATTACAATGATTAATGTTTCTTTCCATGTGGATACTACTGAAAGAGGACAGATTGTGTGCCTTGAGAGAGCAGCATTCCTTTGTCTTGCTCATCTGCCCCTTGCAAAGACCTTTATCTGTTTTTCAAATCCAAAAATGGCTCATAAGAAAATAAGTCCTCCCAGCCTCACAGGTTGTGTCATTATTCTAAGCTTGTCCTCTGAAGGCTGGTCAAAATTAAACCGACAATACTTCAGGTCTTTCCCCTCCCATTTATTCCTCTCTCTGCTAAGGGGACCCCATTTTAATTATTATTTAGGAAAAGACAGCTGCTTCCTGTTTGTATCATTAATTTATTTTGTTTCCTGAAGGGAAGCTTCGGTGAAAAGAATCTTTGGATAGCTGGAACGTCTTACAAAATATCGCTGGCTGCACGGGCCAAGGTTAAATACAATAGCTAGGTTTATTTTTAAATGATTATTATTTTTCTAAATCCATGCCAAAGCAGAGACTAAAAATTCTAGCACACATAACTAAGCTTTTACAGTAAATTCTGCCTTTCCTACAAAACTCCCCAGAAGGGAGACAGACATTCTTAGTTATAACAAAAGCTAAAACACCAATTTCTCTCCAACTATTATGAAAACCAAGGCCGGAGGGAGAAGAGGTGTGGTTCCCTTTCTCCAGTTTCTCAAAACCTCATGCTCTGGTGAATTTGATATGCTGAAATCACTTCTGGCCATCATGATAGCCTTCCACAATGAGACGAGAATCTCGGTGTGCAGTAAATGTTATTTATACCAATTTTAACAAGGTTTCAACACTGTCTCCTATAACATCCTTACAGACAAACTGATGACATATGGATGACATAAATGGATAGTGAGGTGGCTTGAAATCTGGCTGAAGTCACAGAAACAGAGCACATGGCTGTGGTGCCATTCAGAGGGACTTCAGGGGGCTGGAGGTATGGGTCAACAGGAAACTAACAATGTTTAAAGGGGAATGTGATGTCCTGAGCATGAGGAAGGATAACCTCAGACAGAAGTATGGATGGGGAGATGATCAGCCAGCTGGAAAACAGCTCTGCAGAAAAAGACCTTAATGTGCTGGAGCACAACAAGCTGACCGTCAACCAGCAACATGGCCTCATGGCAAAGATGCCAAAAACACCCTAGACTTCATTATGATGAGCATTGCCAGCAGGTCCAGGGAGGTGATCCAACCCTGGAGAGCTGTGTCCAATCCTGGCTGTCTCGGTACAAAACATGGATGTGCTGGAACAAGCCCAGCAAAGAGCCCTAAAGATGATAAAGGGATTGCAACATCTATCATGTAGGGGAGGGACTGTGAGAGCTGTGGCTGCTGAGCCCAGAGAAGAGAAAGCTCCGGGGGATCTTATCACTACATATAAATACCTGATGGGGGAGGAAAGATGGAGACAGAGTCCTCCCAGTGAGCCCAGTGGCAGGATAAGAAGTCATGGGCACAAGCTCTTCCAGACTGACAGTGAGACACAAGTCATACCCCCAACGCCATCCTTGACTACGTGAGGAGCTGTGAGCTCCACTTTGCACTGAGCCAGGTCTGTTACAGCATTTTTAGAGGCTATTAACACTGTTTCTAAGCCCTCCACCCAGCCCCCATTCACCATCTCACTGTTTTGGCCTTACATTTGTTTTAGCTGAGAGGCGCCCACTGGCCCCGGAAGCCCCTCTGCTGTCCAGTCTTCCTGATGGGAGGAATTATTTGGCACCAGCACTATAGATCTTTTCACAAGACCAAAGAATATGGGAGGTTTTATTTAATGCACATGAACTAACCCCTTGCCCCCGCCCTGTTTTTTCTGGTTTCCTTTCTTATGCTCGGTTCTCTCCTTCACTAGGAGCTTTCACATGCCAAGTTGCTTTGATGGAAACCACTACTTGAGAAAGAAAAATTGTACGAGCTCTTTCTTCTACTCTCTCTTTCTATATTGAGTATAGCTTAAAATTGAATAATGAGCATTTGTTTTCTTAGAAGAGCGTTTAACACTGCAAATTCAGCCATGAGAGGCAGGATATGATAAGATATACTCCAAAGAATGGTGTTGAAAACACTTAATAACAAACTGGACAAGGTTTTATATGTAGGGAAAACTACACTTTATTCCTTGCACATCAAGTGACTAAAATGAGTGACGATTTACTGCACCCTTCCTTGGCGAAATAACTTCCTCTTGAAGTGAGCACTTAGTTTGGCAAAGTTAAAAAAAGCTACTGAAAAGAAAACTTCTAGGAAAAGTACCAGTTAACTTTTGGTGTAAGCTAAGATTGCTGACAGCAAGCCAGTGCAGGATTTCCAGCAGAAAGTGATTGCTGCACATGGGCTTGTGTAGAGGAAGAAAGGTGGAATGAGCAATGTGCTGGAGAAGGCACATCCTCCTACGCCGCAGAAACGTGGCACCCTTGGGCTGCACATGACAAGCAGCATGAATGAATGAGTGCTGCAACCACACACAGATTTAACTTCTGTCACATCCCAGGATTTCTTCCCCCAGGAAAGAAATAATATTACAATGTACATTAATGAGTATTCTGTGCAGGCAAGAACCAGTGTTTGCAATTGTGACTGAATTTGAGGTTCATCCCCCCAGGACTAACTGCGACCAGTTGCAATGGTTCCCAGCGTTGTCTGGAAACTGGTTAACCCATACAATGCTGCTACAACATTTCCCAACTGCACCCATGTCCAAGGCTGGGTTCCCACTCCACTGCTCCAGCTGGCTGAGGCACAGCCCGGGAATTATAAAAGACTTGAGCTTTATTTTTTCTCCAGGAGATGGGCGGGAGACTTTTGATGGTACTATTTCCTGCTGGATGGACAGAATTTAGAAGAAAAATAAAACTTTAACCTCTTCACTCAACTATAGTGAAAAGACAATCTCACCATTGGGCAAGGTTTATTCTGCTGGGAAGCTCAGGCTATTCCCATGCTGGGTATAACACAAGGTCAACAGCAGCAGTCTCCAGGAATATTAATCTTTCACCCCTCAGACTGTGCCATGGGTAATTAATCACTTGATTGCATAACTTCTTGTAAGACAGGAAAAATAAGCTACCTTTGCCAGCTTTTTGGACAAGCTATTTCACATACATTTGAACTTTCTTCCAGTACTTGTTGGGTTTTGATTGCAATGAATGAATTCCATCCAAAGCCGTTCCCAGCCGTGGAAGAGCCAGACAGCATGGAGGCGCACAATGTCCCAGTGCAACACTGGGGAGTGGGTCACTGTGCTGTTTTGAGGGGATCTGCCCCAATGGGTGGGGAAAGGTACAGCATCCAGCAGAGCAGCTCAGCCCAGGGGGAATAGCAGAGCACTGCGTTACCCTGCATTTTACATCTGTATGCAATTGAAAGCAGGATCTGGCCGAGTTGCTGCTGACCCCAGAGAGCTGCAACTTGTTTAAGAGCAAGGAAATCGTGGAGTTTAATCCTAGAAAGTGAAGTTGTGTTTTGCTACGATCACCTGGGACAAACCACTATGATAGGTCCAGCTGCAGGAGATCTTCAGGCTCTGGAAATCATGTAAGGCTGTGAGGGGTGTTGAGCCAAGTGCAATGCTGGAGTGGTTAAATATCAGCTAATCCCATCTCCCCAACATGCTGTAGGACTCTATATTCCTTTCCACAGCTTTATTAAATGGCTGTGAGAAACCTAGGTTTTCTTTAAAAACATTTTAATGGGGTGGCAATGAAATGGGAAACAGTGATCCAAGGCTATCTCATGCCTCATGCTCACAAGGACCACCCCCATAAACCAGCCTGCTTCTAACCTTCTAACCCTCTAATATTGGGTGAAGGTGAAGGCATTCCTGACTGCCTCAGTACTGGGACACCCTTCAGCAGCTCTGAGCATTTCACTACCCCACTGCTGCCTCCCAAAGTGTGTGGTGGTCATGCTTTGGGTCTTTGGATTACCCCAGTTAAATATTTGGTGAAGCTTCTCACTTAACTCTCTGAGTGGCTCCGAACATTTTATTCCTGTGCTGCCTTGACTTAATACATGGTGACATGGAAGTAGTAATGAGTTAAGTGTTCTCCTGAATCCTAAAGTGGAGGGTTCTCAGTCACACACTGAAAAAATATTTAGTGGCCACAAGAACCAGAACTAGATGAGACTGATGGATGAAAGCACTATTCCTTAACAGGTCCTGGAAAAGCATTCAGGAAGCTTGATTTGAAAGTGTTCCTGTAAAGATCACTTTGTCCTTTGGCTCTAGGCAGCTCTTTGGCAAAACCTGAGAAAATTTTCCTGTATTAAGTGTTTTGGGACCCTTGCAGGAAAGATGCTAATAAAGTGGGTGCCTTAGATATGGCTATGCAAGGCTACTTCTTGCTCCAAGTGCTACAGGTGACACATGGGGAACTGGCACAGTGAAATGCAGTTTTCCAAAGCCACAATGGCTGGGGACAAGAGACTAGAGCAGAAATCTCATGCACATGCAACCACACTGCAGATGCTGCCATAGAGGGTCATGCTTACAGCTCATCTGCTTAACCTAGGGCTCCCCAAACATCTCTGGAAGAAAGGAGGCAGAGAGCAGCTCTTCACTTGATCAGGGTGTCAGAGACCTCCAAGAAACACCCTACAGCTCTTTAGCTGGTTGCTCTGCCTTATGCTTCATGGAGCAAAACCATCTATTAAGCAAGCTGTGATGAGAGTTCTGCTACATTCCTGGCCACGCTCAGTAACTTTTGCTCCTCACTGTGCGATGTGTGGCCACCAGCAGGTCATGCTCCATCTGGCCACACTTAAAGGGCTATCAAGTATAGGTCAGCCTCATGAATTTCCTCCAACTCTGATGTTGCACCAATGTAATGACATGACACTGCTGAATTACAGACAAATTAAAGCCAAGGCCAGGCGCAGCTATTCCCCAGGTACCTTTCACATGAATAAACAAGATAAAGTCTGAGAAGAAAAGCACAGGAAATGGTTCTATTTACAGCATGATCACACATCTTCCAAAAGCAACTGAGCCAGCTGGACAACTTACTATCTTGAACCACTCTCCTGCTGCAGGATGCTGCCCCATCAGATTGGTTGGCAAGGAACTGAAAGCAGCTCAGAAAGCAACCACCCAGGCAGCTCAGACATCAAAAAGGATTATACCTTCCAACAGGCAATGGTGAGATGCAGGTGAGGACAGAATAGAGGGGCTGATGCCTTCAGCCAAATGCTGAGTAACACAGCAGGCAACTAGATGATTTTGAGACAGAAGCAAAAGAACCAGTAGGAACCAGTTCACCCTAATATCTCATGGCTCATGGACCATGAAGCATTCCAGTTTCCATCTGTGGAAACCTTGCTGCCAGTTCAGTTCCCTGGAAGGAGAATCTGCTTTAACCAAGGTTTAGCTACTCCCATGACAGACAATGCAGAACCAGCTTAGGCCAGGACTTAGGATGCTCAAAGTAACTGCCAAAATCCTCAAGATATAATATTTCACATTCACTTGATAAGTGCAAGAAAGCCTTACCCATCGTCTTGCTCACTTTCTTCACTACTAATAGAGGAGAAGAAAAGAGGAAGAGCATAGTCTGATCAGTTGAGGAGAATCACCTTATCATGATCAGCAGCAGAGGCATTGGGATAATATGACATAGATGGGTACAGACCAGCTAATTTACATTAAAAGTAATGGAGCATCTAAGCTGAGCAAGCCAAGAATTGTGTTTTCTTAAGCAAAATTCAAATAGACAGCTGAAGGTGAGCTCACTGGTCACTGCTGAGTGGCATCCTTATATTGAGTCTTGACCAGTGGTGGACAAAGCTAGTTTTCAGCAAGGTGTCCACCAACACCAGGCCCCTCTGCCTCTTCTCCAAGAGGCTGAATATCAGAGTCCCATGACCTGGGTTTGAAGTAATTGCTACTGTCAAGGAGCAACTACTTTTTTCCTAGCTGATTGCAAATTAAACATTCCATTTTGATAAAATAAAGGCTAAGTCACCCTGGATTTTGCACATGTGTGTAACAGTGTTTGGGTGTGTGAGTGAAGGCAGGAATTACTGAGGGCAGCAAGGAAAGCTTCAGGTTGTATAATATCTGAAGTCTGTGAGCTAACATGAGACTGCTGCTGCCTCTTGCATTTCAAATTTTCCTGAGTAACTTTTTTAAGTGTTGATGGGGTAGAGGAAGATTTTGCTTTTCTCATTTACAGGACAGCTCAGCCAACAAGGCAACTGAATTAGTGACTTTGGTGGGACATTTGCTGCCCATAGCAGGGTCCCAGAAACAAAAATATCTGTGGAGTCCATTTTGGATGTGAGAAGAGAGACCTGTGAGTGCAATGCTTGTGGCTAAAGTAGATGATGCAGTGCTGATTTTACTGATTTTCTTTTCTTTGCTCACCTCTCTCCTCCAAGATGGTTGCAAAGAAATTCCAAACTCCTTGCTGAAAATGCTAAGGCACATGGGGAACAGGGAGGTGATCAAGACAGCCAGCATGGCTTCTCCAAGGGGAAGGCCTGCCTGACCAGCATAGTGGCCTTCTATGATGGAGTGACTAAACAAGAGAAGGGATACAGGTGTCATTTATCTATATTTCTGTAAGGCCTTCGACACAGTCCCCCACAACATCCTTCTCTTTACACTGCAGAGAAATGGATTTGATGAGTGGACTGTTAGATGGATAAGAAGATGATTGTATGGTCACACCAATGGCTCAGAGTCCCAATGGACTCAGTGAGAAGTAATGTCCCTCAGGGGTCTCTATGGGGACAATTGTTATTTAATAACTTCATTAATGACACAGGTGAAGGGATCATGTTCCGGGATGCATCAATAGAATCATGGCCAGGAGGTTGAGGCAGGTGGTTCCTCCCCTCCACTCTGGTGAGACCCCACTGCAGTGCTGCATCCAGCTCTGGGGTCCCCAGCACAGGAAAGATATGGACTTACTGGAACAAGTCCAAAGGAGGGCCACCAAGTTTGTTAAAGGGACGGAGCACCTCTCCTATGAGGAAAGGCTGAGAAAATTTGGGTTGTTCAACCTCAAAAGGAGAAGGTTTTGGGTTTAACTAATTTCAGCCTTCCAGTCAGTACTTGAAGGGAGACTACAGAAAAGATGGAAAGGGACTTTCTGGAAGAGAACGTAGAGACAGGACAAGGGGCAATGGCTTCAAACTTAAAAGAGTAGTTTTACATTAGATATTAGCAAAAATTTATTTACTTGGAGGATGGTGAGACACTGGAACAGGCTGCACAGTGAAGTTGTGGAGAAGTTGTTGATGGGGCTTCACTTCCACACATTTCTAGAAGTGTTTAAGGCCAGGTTGGATGGATTCTGAGCACCCTGCCCTAGTGGAAGGAGTCCCTGTCCAAAGCAGGGGGCTTTGGAACTAGATGATCTTTAAGGTCTCTTCCAACCAAAACCATACTACAATTCTATTATTCCCTATTATTCTATTAATGCCTAAATACCTGCAAAACATTTTCATTGCTACCTGTTTACTGGAGAATAGAGAAGACACATCTCTATTCTATTTCCAACTCAGACAAGATGAAGATGGGTAACCCCTTTTCAGTACAGTGTTTTAGCTGGGTCTTCATATTGTATTTACCTTCTATGCTAATTTGCTTGCTCTGTTTGACCTTCTAACATGTGCATTCTCCACTCCTCCTAGAATTCTGGCATTTTTGTGAAGGATTTGACATAAAAACTAAGGAGGATGTGAAGACTTTCGGCTACCTGCTGTAACTAGACTGCATGGCATTGTAAATTCTTTCTCTCTCATAGACTGCACAGAGTGGAGAAGTGTGTTATGTGGCTGAACAGCAAAACCTTCAAGAAAGTGAATGTCCCCAACAAACAGACATGTAGATAATTTAAAAGACCTAAATAAATTGTTCCTTCAGCAAGACCTTCAGGGTGTTACTATACCAGCAAAGGGGTGTCCAGGTCATGATTGTCACTGCTAGTTTCCTTTTTTTAGGCAAAACTTACCACTAGCAGTGGAATTCATGAAGGTAGAAGAAGATTTCCACAAACAAATACATCTTTCCAGGGATGCAATAATTATTTTACCACCTATATATTCTAGGCCAGACAGTAGAAAATATTTTTAAAAACCCTCAAGGGACTTTGCTCAAAATGAGCCATTTGCTGTGAAGTTGTCAATGTACTGGGCTGGATGGGTGAGCTGTGAATTTGGCTGTAGAAATGCAATAACCAAGAAGAACCAATATTTTGGTTGGGAAATATTGGAGTCACATGTTTGGTGGGAGACACTATCCCTCCAGTTTTTCTGCTAGGTACCATTAACCCTGCCACTCTTCACAGCCTGATCCATGCCCATTTGAACTGGAGACCCAGTCTGCAAGTTGAATGGAACATAGCCGTGCAACAGAATGAGGGATTGGCCAGGATGCAGTGTCCTCTGCTAGCTTGGCCATGTGGTCCTAGTTTACACGTCTCAGGGTCTTTAAGTGTCTCCACTGGCTTTAGCAACACAGTATTCTGAAAAAGAAAATGTATTTAGTCCACCAACATGACCTTTACAGTACAGCTGCTTCCAATCTCCACTGCTTGCTGCTCACTGAAGGGCTCCAGAATGAAAAGAAACCAACACCTGTTTCTTTTTCCAGAGCTTTAGACACTCATAAGACAAAGTTTGTTGTAAAATTGTTGTGATGCTGATCAAGGGAGACCTAGGATCTAATTGTAACCCTGGCATGTGTTCCCACTGTAATAGCCCTCACCACACCAGGGTGCAGTGCCTTTGCTTTCAGCCATTCATGTGCCAGGAAAAATTGAGGTAAGAAGCGTAAAAATAAGCATTAAACACAGGACAATTGTCGTCATTTCATATCAGCAACTTCACTTCCCTGCTGCTGTGGAGATGGAACATGGAGGAGACTTGGCCTGTCCCACAGCCAGTTTTGGATCACTTTGTAGATGGATGTATTTTCTGTAGATTGACACCCATGTTTTTTCAAGGAGAGAGTTTCTGTTTGCCAAAATGCTTCTGGAGCCTGTGCAGACCATCCTGTCTGCCCCAGTGCTCACGTACATGCTCACATTGCTACTCAAAACACCTTGCAGACAGCACAGTTCCTGTAGCACCAGGGAGAGCTTGGTGTGACAGGCTCCCAAAACATGAAACCCAATCTAAGCAGCCTGCCTGCTAGCAATTAGACACAAATGGCTATGGGTGTCCTATTCAGTCAGCCATCCTACCATCCTCTGGCTATCAGAGCACAATCAATGTATCTGCAGCCACTGAAAAAAAAGAAGCTCCGAATTCTTTTTTGCAACTGCAAGGAGTTGAAGTGGCCAGCAAAAGATGAAATCTCCACTAGGTGAGTCGTATTTTTTTTTCTTTTTGCAAACTCTGTGTTAAAAATGCTTTCCCGCCCAAGGAGACTTCATACGAGGGAAAAATAAAGTTACAGCTTCTTAAAAATAGGACACACCATTTTATATTTTCTTCACTTCCCCAATACTGTGCAGAGCCATCCCACCCACATGAAACTGTTGTCTGATTCACTCTCGTGTCTCACTTGGAGAGAGGCTTTCCACCAACGGGGGCACCTGGTCAAGAACATGACATTCAGGGTGGTGCTGCCTCTTTACACTTCAAATGGTTTCAAACAGCTTCATATCTATGACTACAGGGACCTTTGCATACACACAAGCATTACCAATGGGAGAGACATGCTGTCACATCCTTGCAGTAAGCAAAGAGAACAGATCTTCTGGAAAATTAGTCTTCTTGGGCCAAGCTGACTCAGTGGCTCAGACAATCAGACTTCTCTTCTGTATCAGTTCGTTTGCAGTGTGACGCTCCTCAGGCAGCAAGTTACTCTACTCTGCTATTCTGGGAACACACATTTGACCTCTGTTACAGGGGTTTATTGTCAACACATGTCCACTGGGAGCCTCAGCAACTTCTCCCATTGTCTATTGTCTTATAAACAGGCTTATAAAAGCGCTGCAGCAAAGTCAATAATGCACCAAAGTGGAAAGCGCTGGTAACTCAAAAGCTTAACTTTCAACTTCTGTGTCTTGCAGTGCTAGGAGAGGCGAGCCAAGGGGGAGGAACATGCAGCTTGCTTTACTTGATATCCCTTTGCCTTCACACTTGATCGTGTCAGGATGCAGAGCTGCCATGCTGCTGCAGGGTTGCTTGATGTGTGGCAAGGAGGAATCCACTGGTGCCAAAAGCACTGTGTGAACTGGGGTTCTTGGTCTTCAGTGACTTCAAGGGGAAAACTGGAAAAAGAAAAAGAGGAAAGCTGGTGGCAAAGAAGCTTTTCTGGCTGACCCTAAAGTGAAGTGTAATTTCTTCTTTACTAAAACTCTCAGTGTGTGGCTGAGCTATTGTAGTAAGCACAGAAAAATTTGTATTTTTGCAGTTAACAACAGTGAAGTCACTCAATTTAATGCATGAGTGAAACAAACCCTTGGGAGCATGTTCACCCAAGGGAAGGCAATATCCCATGAGATCTGTTTAGTCATCTGCAGTTTCATAACGCTCAACCCCCAAACTTTGATGTGCAAAGGCAAAATCCCCTCTGATTTTTGAGATGGCCCCACCACTTCCAATTTGCTGTGGCCAAGCAAACAAAGGACATGCACAGTCATTTTGGGAAACAGAGCCAAGTTCTTCCCCATGCTGCCCCATGCTGCCGAGCAGCATCCAGCATCTGGGCAAGACACAGCTTACTTCTTTTCCTGGGCCACCAGATCTGACAGAGGGAGCAGGAAAGGACAAAATGGGAAAACCAAAGACTTGCATTACTGTTGCTGCCAGAGGCATCCTACCCACTCTGGTGACAGTGAAGGGGACACTACATCCCTCAAAAGCCATCAGTCCCAGGGCCAGCCATACACCAGCTGGTGGGACATGCTGTGCTGTTAACCACTAATGCTCAGCCATGGGCAAAGAGAAGCTATCAGTACAACCAGGGCTACACAAGCATGAGAAGAGCAGAATAGTAATAATAAAAAAAAACACTTAACAAAGAGGAAAATAGAGAAGGAACATGAAAGAGACAGACAAGACATTGTGGACTCCACTAGACACTCCTGTTGCACCTCTTCCCACATGCCACCAAAGGTGGTGAGGTCAAGGAAGAGTTTTGAGTTTCTCTTTATACTTTTAATGCACTTTCACTGTGTTCTCTCCAGTGCCCCAGAGCTGTTTACTGCCCATGGTCATGCCTTTTTCACCAGGAAAGCAAAGGCTCCCATCCCAACCGAGAACATTCAAAAGTTGCTCAAGTGTCTGCAAAGGTTATGTTGCCTTGTTTTCTGAAGGCAAAGCAGTTTTATCTGGAAAAGGAAGAAAAACATTTAACAGCAGCAGCAACAACAAAAACTGAACAACCCATGGTATTTGTTTACACATTCATTGGGGAGCACATTCATTGGTGTCTAGGGGGTTGACTCAGTCCAAAATGAAAAGGGGTGGCACCAAAATGAAAAGGCAAGCTCTGCTGATAAACAAGTCCCCCTCCCACCATGAGGTGGTCTGAGAGCTGGCTTTCCTCACCTTGCCAGACAGCCCTAGCCTTCTCCCTCAAGGGGCCCTTTTCTTCCATGAAACCCTGTGGAAGGATGGCCTTGGGGTACTGATGGGTGAGCAGCCGCCACCCTTCACTCTGTAGTCCCTGAAAGGTAGAGAAGGATCTTGGCATGAAAATCTGGGGTCCATGTCTGCCTGGGCATCCCTATGGAGGAAATGGGAAGGTCTCACACCCTCATCTGCTTTGCTCTGCAAGGCTGTGTCCCTCCTTGGATCCTTGCATGCCTGACTACACGAAAGAGACCTTAGCTTGTCTTAGTTGGCAAGGGGAAGAGCAGAAACTCCCAAAAAGAATGCCAGATATCATCCAACTCAATCTGCAGCCATCTCACCAACCACAACTGTGTAGGCAAGACAGAAAGGTTGTGTTTGAGCTGCTCCTGGTGCATCACACATCATCAGATCATGCAGCCTGATTCAGTGATCAAAAGGACACAGCAAAGCCATCAGGATATGTGTGAAGATGGGTATAACACATATATAAGGAAGGCTAAGTAAAAGTCTCAGAAATAGCATCTGTGATTCACTGGCCATCCCAACTCAAGTTGTAAAGTACAACTCACCCAGCAGATGCACATCCAAAACACCTCCAAAAGATTAACAGTCGTGCACTTTCTGAAGTGTCATTTTTAGCTGTGATTAATATATGAATTTTGGAGTTACTAATACTATATTGCTTCTCAAAAGCAGAGTCAACTTCCTTAAATTAAGCAAATGTAGATTTGCTCTGAGCTGTGAAAACAAATATTTTTAAAGGTGCAGAGTCTCATTGTTATTAAAAAAAAATGGAAATAAAAGGTTCAACTCTCTAGAGCCATCAGCATCTTCACACCTCATTGTACATACAAAGAGAGGAGTCCATTTTCTCCCTAAGTCCAGGCAGTGGGAGCCTACTTTGTTTATATGCTGTCCTCTAGAAAAATGTTTTCTTCACATCCAGCCCAACAGAACCTGTGTCCATGTCCTGACGCAGGTGAGGAGAAGAGCTTTTGGAGGGGAGATACTGCCTGGTTTCAGGACTACCTCCCTCTTCATGACCACCATATCACCCTCCAGTAAATGGGTATCCAGCTTTGGTTCTGCAACTGCATTACTCAGCTGATCCTCTTTCAGCTCTGATTTCACATCTCCTTAAAAGTGCTTTGCTATTAGACATGGAAGTAAAGCAGCTGTTTGGACCCTAAAGCTTAAAATCCTCAGGAGTCACAATCTTCCATTTATGCCTTTCTTATGTGGTCCAGACGCATTTTTCAGGCTTGTAGCATCGTCTGAACCCAATTTTCCTTCATTTTGCCTCTGAAATTGGCACTGAAGTCTGTTTGCACTATGTAATCAAAAGGTATATTTGTCGCTGCAGCACTACGTCTCACATGGAAAATGGTCTCTCTCATTTCTTCCCCCTGTAATTCTCAGAGTGGCTTGGCACTGTCAGGGACAGGTGCCTAGGAAATGCTGATATATGGCAATTTTATGCTATTGCATGAAGCTGAAACTTGTTCGCAATACTGATATAACAGAGGACTGCTACCCTGCTTCAACTAAATTTTGAATTTATTGACAGCATGTAGGCTGGGAACATGAATAGCTGGCAAACCTGCATCCTCTAGCATCTGTAGAAAGACATTATGAATTGGAAACCCCTTATTCCATTAAGAAATGATTTCAGAAATCCAGAGCACAAGTGGCGAGTGCTGATTGGCTATTGGCGATGTCAGACACATGTCAATAATATTACTTAATGGGTTTTCCTTGTCTTTATTCGTAAGTTCCATTTCATGCAGCCATTGCCCCAAAGGGTAATTATGACACTTTTTGGGTGGCTTTGCTCTTTTGGCCTTTGGCCTCATGCCTCAGAAAACCACCCAGGGTATCCAATCTCATAGAAAGTCTTTGTGGCCAGTTGTGCTTTCTGGAGTAAGTACTTTTTTTTTTTTTCCCTTAACTTAAATAAGCCATGTAAACGTTTCAAAATATCCCTAGTTTCCATCAGTCCTATGACATCATTGCCCACCCCAAAGGAAGAGCTACGCCCCACACCTCTGGCCAGCTGAGGAAAACACCACTGGTAGGATGCTCATTTTTCTTGGAGTGGAATAACACACACGAGAGCATATTCTATGTGAGAGGACATTTTGGAGCAACTGTTTTACTTAACATTGTATATTTACACAGTTCTCATGTAAATATGTCTTCAAACATATGACGCAGTTGGGAACCTCAGAGCTGATATTTACCTGTTTTAATATATCTTGGGATATATTTGGGTTTGGATATTTTTTGAAGATGAGTGACAAGACTCTTTACCCATGCACTTTCAGTTTGCTTCAAATTTGAAGTTGATTTTTATACCATATTATAACCATATTTATTTAAGTTTCCCACATTCTGTCAAAATCTGTTTACACAAAGAACATTTGTTTTCACTACTGCTTGTGAGGAATGAATATAATAAGTGCCAAGGGATTTTAAGAAGTTGAGAGAATTAGTGTTTGGAAACAATACATTCAACTATTTCTTAGGGCAAGATTCATGGAGCACAGACACATTCTCCACTAAATCTATCAGAATGAAGTAGTTCTCATGGAGACAAAGGATATCCAGTCGCTTCTCAAATTTCAAATATATTATAAAATAGAGAGTTTCTGAAAAAAATTGAAAAGGACTATTTCTTTTTTTCTTTTTTTTTTCCCCAGGAAAAAAAAAAGCATAAAGTTGGTTAAGATAATTTTGCTTGTTGAAGTTGAAATCTGGAGTTTGGCTCTGAAAACTGGCGCCCATTGCTACCCAACAGCATCCTTTTCCGCTTACATTGCTTCACCATAATGTGTTCTGAAATAAGAGTTATGACAAATTATTTGTCAGAGGTTGTTTGTCGTAGCTTTAATGCACCTCTGTAAATTTTAGCATGTACTGGACTGGGTAATTCTGGTTTTGAGACTATCATAAAGAATATTTTAGCCCATCAAATGCTGCTTGCATGTAGGGATTTGCTTCAGCATTTCTGTATTTCAGAGGCTCATGTTGCAAAATATCAGAGATAATTCCGAATCTTGGATTTGCAAATAAGGAAAGGTAAAAAAGAGGGATCCAGCTATACCATATTTTGTAGTATTGTTTAGAAAATGAACAGAGCAGCTGCTTATAAGGCAATCCTCATCTCATTTGCTACTGAGATGCAGATTGAGTAATGGCTTCCCAAAAATCAGCATTAGCATTATCAATTGCAAATGCTGACACTTTATCAAAATTCATGTAATTTGATTTTAGACATTGTACTACCCTTTATATTTCAAATATTCCTAGGAGATTTCCTCTGCTATGTGGAAAATAATGAAGTGTGTAATGAGTTATTCCCTTCTTGACTGTGTCCTAACAAGCGAGAAACATGGGGGTATTTCCACTGAAGCATTAAAAAAAAAGAAAAGAAAAGAAAAGAAAAGAGAAAAGAAAAGAAAAGAAAAGAAAAGAAAAGAAAAGAAAAGAAAAGAAAAGAAAAAGAAAAATAAGACAAGACAAGCCCTTTTTACCAACCTTTGATTACAGATTTACTTGGATGCAAATGCACAGCTGAACTGATGTATTTAAGGTATGCGTGAATACCAGACAATACTCCATTTTCTGTACTCTCCGTGGAGGTCTTTAAACACAACTGTAATATAGTTTGATTCATTTGCATGCCTTCTGTAGGAGACAACTCAGTTATTTTCTCTTTTAAGGTCCCTAAGCACCAACCACCCAAAAGCTGTTTCTGGAGGTTTGTTATTAGAGGGTAAGCTAGAATATATTTATGATCCACTTAGTTTCCCTGTTGCCTTAAACCTGGCCGTCCATCATGAGCTGACAACATTTTCCTGCAGAAAAGGTTTTGTGGCAATTCAAATTTTCTTTACTGCTCAGTAACAAATGGTTTATTTACTTACCAAAAGCCCTGCAGCCCTCTCCTGCTCTGCAGAACACTAATTCCTACCACCCCACCCAGTGTCAGCTTCTTCCACCAAAAAAGCTTTCAGCTTGAACTGCACTGACCATGAAGCACAAGAACTTGCAGGAGACAGCAGTGCCTCCCAAAGAAAGCACCTGCAGAAAAGTAAATAGTTATCTTTTATCCGTGGCCTTTCTTGGTTAGAGATGTGACTTTTCTCCACCTTTTCCCAGAGCAGCTTCCAAACACCAATTCTTGCTGTCAGTCTTAAACCCACGGAAAAATAGAAGTCATTCCCACTGGGCAGCCTGCAGGAACACAGACATTGCTAGGGAACTTCACAACGTAAGATGGCAACACAAGTCCTCAGCTGTCCACAGGAAGTCACCAGTGAGAGGGCCAAGTCCACAGATCTTCCCATTTGACAGATGCTATGATGCTGGACGTCATATTAAATATTCAGTGATCATTGCTATGGATGGCAGACTGTTCCTCTCTGTGCTCAAGACTTGGCCTCCCTCCTGATCAACTTTCCTGAGGCAATAAATTTGCCACAGTGCATGTGTCTCATATTCTTCGTACCGAAGAACATGGAAATTTGAAGGCTTCCTCCCTTAAGTTGCAGGGTAAGATGCCAAGAAGATCCTGTTGATGCCTTCACCAGGATGCCTTATGAAGCTTGGCAATGGGCAGGCTCCGTGCTGTCCTTATCCTGGCATTAGGTCTGCAGCTTATTTGCTTTTTGTTTCTGGAAACCATCTCCTAAGAGGCCTGGACAGGTATCTTTGATACTTTTTCCACCACATATTCAGGACAAGACCCATGAGGCAGGAAGCCTTTTGAGATTACAGATGGTGCACAGAAAAATAATGCAGCTCCTGTGAAATGTCAACTGAATTGGAACTTACTGAGTCCCAAAAGTGACCACCAACCCCTGGAAAGCCGCTGGAGAGCCCCATCACTTAAGCCAAGTCACACAACATATTTGTCTCATGACTGGATTGACATGATCCAAATTCAGCGATGTTTTTTCCAGGCCGCAAGCTGGTGAAAAGCAAAATATAATTGTTCTATGAACAGTCTCCTGCATTTGTTTAGGGTTTGTCATTTCCACGGGCCTCTCATTAATAAATGAGTACACAGGAATATTCATGTAACGTTAATGGCCGGGGGGCATTTCACGGAAGATTTGAAGTGACTGGTCACAGAAAAATCATGTGAAGTCTTTCCATGGGTTAAGCAATGAGCCTGCTGGTTCCATGAGGTGACTCTGGTTTGTTTTGCTACCTTGGGCTCAAAACGAACAGCTGTGCTTAACCACGACAGCCGCAGGAATAAAGTTGGGCAGATGCTGCATCCCTGCCTCAGGGATCACACTCCATGAGGTAGATTAGAGAAGGCTCCTACCACCCTCTCTGAGCTCCATGCACACATCCCTGCCCTCCTTGATAGCCACAGCCCCCTCTCAGCTGCTGTTTATTTTTCCTAGATTTTATAGTGTAAAAGATATAGAATAAATAGCTCATGTGGGGGGAAAGCAAAGCACCAAGCTAAAATAGGAAAAGTAGTCTCAACGAGGAGAGGAGAGAGGCAGATTCCTGCAGCTAATAATTCCCTGCATGGCCTAGAATAAGCTAAATCAGGACTGCTGGGAGGCGTCCCCAGGGATCTGCGCTGCCTGGCTCTCCAGATGAAGAGCCAGAAGTCTGGCTGGCAGATACCATCTATCACTTCATTAAAGGACAAGACCCTACACTGCCTGAGATGCTGCACTAAAAAAGGGGAAAGAGATTTGGGAAATCCTCTGGTGACCATGGAACCCTTCAGCACCTGTTTTACTGAAGACTTCAGAATCTTTGGCAACCTGAACCAGAGCAGCCACAGCAGAAATGTACATTTGTACATTTCCCTGGACTCACATCCCCACCCCTACCTGCCACTTTTCATCAGCTGCAGCCCTGTCCCCCAAGCTGGTTGTTTCCGCAGGGGCAGCCCTGCTTGTAACATCTTGGGTTACTCAGGTAGTAAGTGAAACAACAGTGCTGGAGGCAGCAAGGCGGATGCCAAGGGGAGAGTACATTGTGACTGGGGCAGGTCATGACACTGGTGTTCCTCGAAATTGGAGGCAGCCACACCTCTTCCCGCATGTGGCTGGACCCCGGGGCCGGCAGCGCGCCGCTTCCTGTTATTAGAAAACCTCAGGATGCTCTCGCAAGAGGAGAGCTCGTTAGCAAGTGAGTCAAGAAAAAAGGAAAGAGCGCTGACCCCCATGCAGCCCCAGCCGTGGGCAGCAAGCTGGAGCTGCCCAACCCTTCCCCTTATGGGCTCAAGCCCAATGAGCAGAGATAAAGAGTGAGCGTGGGCACACAGCACTTGAACCACCATGGCAGGGCATGGCGAGTATCTATCTCCATTAATCCATCTAAAATTCCCAAGAATAACAGGAAATCCAGCCGTTAATTTTCTGTTTCGCTTGCTTTGGGGCGAGCCCACATCCCGCAAGGCCCGGAGCCAAGGAGCCCTACAGAGCCTTGGGGTGGGGGACATTCAGATGTGATAATCATCCACTCTTGAGTCGTGAGAGAAGAAAATAATAATAATAATTTAAAAAGCAAGCAGCCACCATGGCAAACAAAAGCAGGGAGGACAAGCCCACACTCAGCAGCCACAGGGAGGGACAACTGCAGGCCTGTCCTCGCTGGAAGGGACCAGGCAGGCAGGAAGCACCTCGGCTGCTGCCGTGCTCGTCGCGCACTCGCTTCTCCCCGCGGCCACACATTATCATCATTTATTCATTCCGTGACCTTGAAATCCCTCTCCCCTACCAGAGAAACAACGAATCTCCGTCAGAAAAGTGGGCTCTACAAAAAGGAGGGAAAAAGGAAAAAAAAAAGACTTAAAAAAAAAAAAATCACACAACCTCCCATGTTGCTTGTATTAGGTCAGATGGGAGAACTTATTTAATTAGTGACTTTTATAGG
This sequence comes from Irena cyanogastra, assembly GCA_013397155.1. Lineage (NCBI taxonomy): Eukaryota > Metazoa > Chordata > Aves > Passeriformes > Irenidae > Irena > Irena cyanogastra. The sequence continues at coordinate 403,938 of VWZV01005944.1, forward strand.
GCTTTATTTTTCGATGCCCAGTGGAATAGTTAAGATTGGTAATAAGAAAGAAGTCTGGTCCTGTGCCAGCCCTCCTAAGACAATGGTGCAGGGAGGAAAGAGCTGAGCAATATATTTGAATGTTTTCAATGCCTTGGGTATTTGGTGGGTTTTTTTTAACTTTATTTTTCAGTGCCATATTCTAAAACCATTTGAAGGGTGTACATGGAGGGGAGGGGAAGGAAATTGTTCAGGGCGGCCCGAAGGGAGGATAACAATGAATAATGGAACAAACCCAGGGAAACTGCCTCTTGATCTGGTTTCTCCAGGGCAGGGGAATTTTCCCCTGAATGAGACCCGCTCCAGCACAGAAAGAGCATGGCTGGCAGGTGGCCAAATACCAAATTTTTGTTGTATATGGAGGTGGATGGGTCAGGTGCAAAATCATGATGGGTAACTAGGAGGAGGGAGTAAAAGATGAGTACAATTTGCTGCTCTGTTCGTGCTACTGTCCCTTCTCACAACCTGTTCCTGCTGCTCATCCCCATCCCAAGAAAATACTGCGGGCTTTTTCGTCCCATGCTTTCCACTGAAGGAACAGGGAAGGAGAGTTCAGCTTTACAAATTCCATCAAAGGATAATGCATTTCTCAGCCTGCGGGATGAGCTGACAATGCCAGGGAATGGGGCACCTTCCCCAACAGCCCTGGCCCATGCAGCACACATCCCAAGCAGCTCAAGGCCACTCTCTGAGGCTGAAATGCAGCACACAGAGTATAAACCAAAGCAGATGTTGTGATACAGATTTTATGGTTAGTCTTTTGCTCTCTTTGGGCCCAGAAGTTGTGCTACCCACTCACCTCCCACTGATAGGGGAACTTCCAGAGGCTGATGGCAAAGTGCTTCAATGCCAAGTGTTTGAAGGACATTCACAGGCCACCATCTAAGACAGTAGCCTCACCGGTGGCCAAAAAGCCCCATGCAGCCTAGTTGCTCAGCCAAACTTTGGGAGGGCGGTCAGCCTGTTTCTTGACAGCAAGAAGAATAATGTAACAGCGTTCAATAAATTCCTAGCAAGAGCAACCAAAAAAAAAAGCCCAAAAAGAAAAAAAAAGAAAAAAAAAAGTCAAGCCCTGTTGAGCTTTGTCCTTTGCAAAATGAAAAATATGGTTGTTTTGCTCCATGGGAGGAACAGCGGAATCAGCTTTAAAATTGACAGCAGATTTGGCTAGATTCCACAGCCCTTTTGGCTTCAGCTTCCTTCCAATAGTCATCTCCCTGCCAATTTGGAGTGCTCAGGACACAGCTACACACCTGATGATACGCTGAGTAATGGCCTTGGCTTGCAGCTATCTGGTCCATGCAGCAGGGAAATGGGAGGGTGGATAATTATCAGAGGCCTTCATCTGAGCAGTTGTGGCTTCCACATGTCTGCAGCTCCCTGGTGTGAGGGCCAGTGCTGCATCACACCAGAAGGGATGTAAGTGATGGCACCTGAAGGGTGTATGGTGGTCCCCAGGGTTCAGCAGGTTGCAGAGAAACAAGCTCAAATCATTGATGGCTCTACCAGCATTATGCAACTTCAAAGAAAAGCAAAACAGACATTCTGGCATTTAAAAGTTAGATGAATTTGCACTGCAGATATGGTGTTTGGAGGGCACCCCTGGTGAGTGCCAGCTGAAGTCTCCAGGCTCCCAGCACCCAGCCTGCCTTTTGCTGGTGTTCTGCAAACCCTCATCTTCTCCTACCTACTTCTCACTCCATCCTAACCGACAGCAGCACTACTGTGAAGCAGCACCTCCATGCCATCTCCTGGTCCGTAGGGAAACGATTTTCTCAGGAGAAACATGGCAATGTCAGGAGCACTGCACTGCAGCAGGCAGCTGAGAGGCCAGAAGGGCCCTTGCGCAATGACAGAAACTTTAGGAGCACGTCCTGGTATCTATATGGTTATTTGTATCAGTGCTGACAAGAAGGAGCTTTCAGCACCGCAGCTTGGGTGACAATATTTCTTTCCTCACTGTTCCTGCCTTGACATCAGTGAGAGAGTAGGGGCTCCACAAGGGCATTGTAAGATGGAAAAGACAATTAAAAAAAGTTAGAAATGGGAAAGGACATGGCATAAAAGTCATTATTAAGCCTTCCCTTCAGTCCCTCCACATTTTTCATGGGGAAAAATGTTCCCTTTGCAAAAAGAAATTTGGAAAATTTCCACCTATTCTACTGGCTGCATCCATGAGAGTATTTCTGCCTCTGGCAATAGATTCTGCTCAAGTCTCACTGTGCTGATGAGACATACGGCTCCGACGTATGGCTCCAGTATATTTCTTGAGCGAGGAGGGCTGGTGTGAGCAATACAGCAGGAGGTGCTACAAATAGGCAGAAAGTTTTGCAAAAACATGGAGTGGGAAGAGTGTGCTCTTGCAGCTAAAACCTGCGCTTTCTACATCTAATGCAAACAGTCCTCTGCTTCCAAAATTGCACAAAGCTGGCAGCTAAAATAACTGCTTTTTGACCTTTTTATCTTCTCCGATCTCTCTGAGCCTTGCCATTCTCCTTTTGCTGTCCCCAGCCACCTGCCTTTGTCATTAGCAATAATCAGCAGCAATAAATAGGAGACATTTCATTGCTGAGGAAGCAGCCTGAGATATTTTGGGCCAAGCCATCTGGGCTTGAGCTCATAGACCCCACTGGCCAGCAGGAAAAGACACAGCTAAAGTCACCTTGCTGCCTATTGTGGAGTTACAAGTTCTGCTGTGAGCAATGTGCCCACACACAGCAGCTGGGTGGGTTGGATCCCAGCTGGAAGCTGGCTGGGCTGGAGAGGAATTACCACCCGGCAGGGGTGTCTCCAAATGCAAAGAAAAGAAGGCAGAAAAAAACCCAGGGGCAGCATGGCTGGAAGCAAAACCCAAGTACAATGCACCTCTGGTGGGACTAATGGAAGGAAAGAGAGGAGATCTCTGTTGTGGGATGGACAGAGAGGTCTGTGCAGGTCCCTGCAGGACTTGCAGAAGAGGCAACCTCCTGTTAGGTGTGAGGGCATAGGACCACAGACAGGGGAGGATGGATCATCAGGGCAGTGGGATGGAGGTGCTCTTTTGGGTGCCCAGCTCTAAAGACCTATCTGCAGAGGCAGATACCTTTAAGGCTCTGGGTCTCACGTGCTTCAGTCACATTTTAAAAATAGGACAGGAGGCTTCCATAGCACTTAGGTATTTTGGAAAATTTTACTCAGCCTTTCTGCAGCTCCTGTCAATCCTTCTCAGTGTGGTGCCGAGATGCATTCGTGGCACATATACAAATAGCACACTTTCCTGGCCCCTCTCAGCCACGGCTGGAGACACCTTGAAGGACTTGATAGCTGGATTTGATGACCTTAAAGGTCTTTTCTAACCTTAATGATTCTTTGATTCTATGACTTCCCCTGCTCTCCTCACCAGGAAATGTAGGGGGGAGGAGATGCCTCTGGCTCTCCTGGCAGCAGTGGCCCCCTGTCCTTGTGGTGTCGAACAAGACACCAAAAAGCATGAACACCACAGTAACCAGAACAAAGGCCATCTCAGCAAGGAGATGCATTTACCTCCAGGACAAAGACGATGTCTGGGTTCAACTTCCTGCTCATTTCTAGGGACTTTGCCACCATGGGGGAAGCTGATTTAACACGGAGCCTCTGAGGTCTCTGCTGCAACCCAGTGGGAAGATGACAGCACATGACATTTGGAGATCCTTTCACCTGCCCTGCAGTCACTGCTGGACAAAAATATCAATAGAGAAGCAGATCAGGGTAAGGACACTGCCTGGTATGCTGCCAATTACAGGAGTCAGCAGTGAGGAAGGATGTTTCCTATTTGGGCTTTTTCAGATTGGAAAACTCTACAAAGTTCAGCTCAGACAGTCCAATGAAGATTGTAGGGACTGTTTGTTCCCAGTTTTGGCAGGGTCGTGAATGATGCATGAGTAACAGCATCCCTGAATTAGTGTAAAATGCTATACCAGGTTAGAAAGCATTCCCTAGCTCTGCTTTTCCTCTGCATGCGTGTGTGTCTTTCTCTTTAAAAGAGAAGGGAAAGAACTGGAAACATTGCAGTTGTGTTTTTGTTGGTTGGGGCGCTGATCAACCCTGTTCCGATTGGGCTGGTTGTGAATCACTGGAGAGCCATATCCACACCAAACAGTGCTGCAGCCAACCTGATGTCTGCTTGGCAGTCGTACTGAGCAAAAGCTTCTTAATTATTGGGTTTTTTTGCTGTCTGAATTCTAGTGAAATAAAGAGAAAAGAACAAACTACCATTGAATTTAGGAGACTGGGTGCATAGAAGGGTGTGCATATGTGCACATGCATATGTACACATGTACTAATACACACATGGCTTGCTTTGACTTTTGGGATAAAGGAGCAACCTCCCTCACTGATTTTATTTGCCTTTGTCTATCTAACTCCCTTTCTTCCCTCCCCTGGCTGATTTTGTTTGGGGCATTTGCAAGATGCCCATCTCATCCCGGCCATCAGGAATGGTGTTTTCCTTACTGTGACCACAAAGGATATTACCTGCCCTCCCACCTTTCCTCCTGTGGCACATCCCCCCAGTGCTGCTGTACCCAGGAGCTGCTCTACCACTCCCCAGCCACCACCTCTGCTCATTCTTTGGGGAGGGAGTCTTCATCCACATGGCACCAGCACCTGTCCTCTGCCCCAAGCATTTCTCCCACTCCCACAGCAAGAGAAGCACTGACACCCTCCCCGAAATCCTGGGTTTTGCCCCTTCTCCTCTGACTCATGCTTTTTCCAGAAAAGGATGCCTTGAAATCCCCCTCCTTTTCCCCCTTTCCTCCAGGGCTCACGAGAGCCACCAGAAGGGTGCCACTGGATGATGCTGAGCCTCAGCTCTGGCCAGCAGCACCACTGCTTTCTCCCACAGGACCCCCTTGGCAAGGGGGAGATCACTGCCGTCGAGGGCTGCAGAGCAGAGCGACACCGGCATCTCGGACCGGTGTGGTAAGAGAGAGCTCTCTCCCACTGGGTAACCCGGCAGCAACTGCTATTTCAGTAAACATATCATTTTGTGCTCAGTAAACACACATTCCTGAGGAATGCTCTCATTGTTTTTTTGCTCTGTAATGCATTAATGAAGAAATAAAGTTTAGGTTGTGTAATGGTGACAGCTTGAAGTCATTTTGCCTAGTGTTATTTCTCAGCAAAGGCTCGGCTCTCCCTGGAATGAGAGAAAGAAAAGACAACCAGATTTCACTTCAAACTCACCAACATGTGTAAAAAAACAATCAAAAACCGACAGCAATTAACTCACTTCCACATGCCCCAATAAAACTACCCCTCTCACTTGCTCCGAGTTTTGTCATGTATGGGGTTGTTTATGGAGGAGATGATACAAAGTGGGTTTATACAAGACTCTTGTTTTAATTTTTGTTTTATATCCACTGGAACCCTCAAGTAGTGAATTCATTTCCTGATATAGTAAACATTTCTGATGGCCAGGATTCTTTCTCTTTTCCCAAATGAACACAAACCCCTGGTCTAACTCACCAGCAGTGCAGTCTATACAAACAGACCCATCAGCTAAATTTTCAAAGAATGCATCTTAAGAACACAGCTAGCAAAATAAACAAACAGCAACGCCTTCATGAGAGCCCGGCAGACCCTGCTGCAAGTGGGAAGCTTTTCTTCCCCAAAATTGCTTGAGCCCTTGACTGCATGTGGAAAAACTATCAGCTTTTCCCCATTACTACAGAAAACAACCTCATCCTTGTAGCTGCACACTGATGGGGGCCGGCTCACTGCTACATGATCTCCACAGCCCCTCTGATTTGTGACCCTATTTGCACTATGCAAATGTCTTCTGACATCTCTCTTTTCCTGTCATTAAAACAAACAATGGCCCCTGAAACCAAAAAGGAAATCAGTAACAGGCGAAACTCTTTTTCTCTCTTTTTCTTTGCTTTTTTTTTCCTTTTTAATATTTTTTTCCTGGGTCTGGGACTAACTGTTAGTAATTATCCTGAAATATTCACAAACCTTTTCTTCTCCCAAACTGTTTTACCCATCTTAGTGATCAGCCCAGCATGTCTAATATAATTGCACTTCCGAAAGACCTAAAATGAAAAAAATCCCAAAACAATGATCAACCAAGTAGAAAATACCTCCTGCCTTTCTTTGGGTTTAGGTATCTCTATATTCGTACATATATGGAGAAAAAAGAATTCTATTACTAATTTGAGAAGCATTAAAAATAGATCCTAGTGTATGAAGTAATGAGAAATAAGAAGGTATTTAGGATTGGGGGAGGAGGCTCTCAGGGAGGAAGACACACCTTTCTCTGTAGTCATCTCTCTATTTTCCAGAGTATCCATCCTGTCCTACGTTCTACATCCAGACCCAAAAAGTGCGTTGTTGACGGCCATGCCTTGCCAATGGCAGGTAGAGGACACCTGATTCAACTCCTCCCAGTACACAGATGCTCTGCTTTTGATTTCAGTGGGAAAAGTCTACATTCAGAGACTTCAGCATACTTACACACTCCTGGGATTTGTTTCTTTGTCTTTTAAATAATACGATATACATAATCCTAAACTGGGCCAGCTTCCCACTCCATCACACAAGCTTTGTGCCTGTAGGGCTTAGCTGAAGTCAATGGTGTTAATGTTGACATAAAATCATGGTGACCAAGTGGGAAATTAGTCCTGTAATACTTGATTGTCTTTTGCAAAAATTTTATAAATGGTCTTAATGGTTTTGTTTGTGGTATGTGTTGCTCACTCCTGATTGTACTTCTGCCAAGTTGTACTTTTTACTATAAACACTGGCCTCTCAGAAAATTTGAAGTAAAGCAAACCAGAAAAGATGTTCAAAATAACGCTACAACCTAATTCAATTTATCCCTTGGTAATTGCATTTGTAGATAATGAACAACGCAAACAAAACAGAACCCAAGCCCTTCCAGCCTTGCAATTGCTTTCACATGTGGACACACCAGTTACAGCCAGCACACGGTTAAGTCTCTGTCTGCATCAGGAGAAGGGTTTGGAAGATGGGGGGCAATTTGAAGTGACATCAGCCTTGGATCTCTGTTCTTAGGTGCCACCTATTGAACATTAGCCCATCTACCCACCTTGGTGAGCCCACTCAGTCAGATCTTTGTTTTTTTCTGCAATCCCCATCCTTAATTCTTCCAGTATCAATTGATCTACTCCACATGTCAATCCCGTAGGAAATATAGCTGGGCAACTGCTTGCCAAGTTCAATTAACCATGCAATTGTAGTCCTGTCTCCTGGCCCTGTTCCAGTAAGATATTTGCATGCTGTCTTGATTTTAATCTCATGCACTGCTCCAAGTAAATCATGTTGAATTTAGGCTGCTGTTTGCAAGTGCTACAGGAACTTTACAGATGTGTTTGACACGCCGTTATTACGTGAATGGTGTCTTTGGCCCTTTCTCAGTTTTTGGGCTGCTTGTAAACTATGCTGCCTGACTGCAGTTCAACTATTTGTTGTTGCCTTTTTTTTGTTAATTTTCATTTGTACTCCTCTTGGTGAGTTTCTGCGTGTGTCCCTGTTTACCTCCGTCATGTGGCAAAGCTTCTCCGCTTTGACTCGAGGAGTCTGGAACCCACAAGCAGCAATCAAAACCAATTATGGAAACCCCTCACTGCACAGATTTGCACAAGTGTTTGTCCCACAGTTCACATTTACACAGGTATCTGCAACATGTCCCCATCCTCTGAATATTTCAGCAAGTGTTGTTGTACCTGCCTGAGTGCTTGCCAGAAGCAATCACTTGGAGAATCACTGCCGGTGCCAAAATAAACTCATGGTTTTTATTTGAGGGAGGACTTGTAAATTGTATTTTTCTAGCATTCACCCATTTCTAAGTGGAACTCCCTGAGTGATGAATGCTGTTTACAGCATAGCTCTGTTGTGAAACAGGGGAAAAAAAGGCAGATTCTTGCACTTGCTGGCAGCACGCCAATGCAGTGGAGGAAGATACATCCCCTCCTTCTGTCACTCCATTTCTTGCCCCATTTCTTGCTCTGCTTCGCACTCAAAGCCCACATGGATATACAGGATTTTCATGCTCTGGGAATGGCAAATTTTAAGGAAGATGAATGGGGAAGTCCTAATCTGGGTGGAGAAATTTTGACATTTTCTCTACAAGCACGGCCCTGTTTTCACCACTCAAAAAGCCATTAAAGGAAATACGTGGTAGACCCTGCATGGCATGATGAGCCAAGTCAAAGACAGGGAAAGGACCTCCCTAAATAGGGAAAATGCAGGTAGCAGGTGAATTTCTGAAAAGCATCTCTTCCTAGGTCAGCAATGGAGCTCCAGTAACAGGAGTGGGTCAGGAACTGGTGCAGCGCAGGAAGAAAGGAGGCCAGAGACCCAGGAGCCCCATCTCCACCTCTCTGTCTCTCCAGGTAATTGTGGATTCTTCTGCACACCCCAAGAAACCCACACTTCGCAGTGATGAAATCACACATTTCTCCCACAAGTAAAAATTTTTCTTTCTGCTTTTTCCCATTTTTACTGTGTTTACAGTGAAAGGGAAGTCTCTTGCAGATGGAGCGTAGGAATGGGAGAGTTGTGTGTCTCTGCAAGAGCCACATAGTCCTTCTGAAACCCTGCACTTTCAACCATTCAAGACCTGCTGTTTTTCTCTCCATGCTATCCTCAGGAAAGAGAAAAAAAAAAACCATCTGGAAGCTACTGGTGGCTACAGGGTGATTTGGAAAGTTAAAGGATGTGAAGGATTATACAGAAATACAAGCTCAATTAGGGACAACATTGAAATCAAGAGCAGCTCTGGCAGTGTGAATGGCATAATTCCATATTTCTAAGACTTGAAACTGCTTTTGGTTCAAGGTCTGATCACTTCCCCTGCTCCCTCCATCAGTTCTCACGTCTTAAATGAGAGCTAGGCGCAAGTGTCTTTTTCTCCATGGAGTCCACTGGTCCCCAGGCTGGAGAGTAGTTGCCAATTTCAGAGACACTTTAACCCTCTTTTTCCATTTGAGGTATGTCCTCTCTTCATCCACACTTCTTTACTTTGTTTTTGGTTTTTTCATTCCCATATTTAAAGCTGATTACCTCCCTTTCTGCATTAGCTGTTCACCTGTTCCTCTGACTGAAGGATGGCTTAAACACTTTTTTGACACAGTCCCTTGAAAATGGGTTGCATGGCTGCAGTCAATGAACATAGCGTGGGAAAAATGCATTAATACTTTCACCAGTAACACTGAGGATGGCTATAAATAAACCCTTCATTACAGTATTTATATATTATTACATCATATAGCCACTTAAACTGGAGAGCAATTGGAAGTGTTGAATAATGTAAGGATAATCGCTTCTACATTAGTTCCACTGTCATTGGCATTATGTATTTCCTGGTGACATCGCTATGCTCATTGCTTCACCCAGCCTTGCGTGACATTGGTGGTGATGTTAGAGCATCAACAGGCCCTCTGCAAATGACAGACAGCACTTTGCATGACACATGTAGCCTGGTATTATATAAACAGGGTGCTCCACTGGAGAATTTTGGCAGCACGTGTTCTTTTCCTGAGCATTTCGTTCAAACCAAGTGTCTGTTTCTTGAAGGTTTACTTTAAAGCAATGGGCCCATGGTGCAAGGGTCCAGAACCCTCCATGCATGAAGGAAGGAGATTTGCATCACAGTCATCAATCATGCATCTTAGGAATCATCCCATGCTGTGCTGATGAGACATGCTGGTTCCCAGGTGGGTCCTGCCCACACTGCTGCCTTCTCCAGCTAGAGCCAGAGGCAGAGCCAAAAGAGATGGTGAAGGCAGGAAACTGGAGATGCTCAGAGCCTGGCAAGAAGGAATTTCAGTGGTGATACTCACACTCATGTCATCTGAATCCAGTTATGGGGTATACAGAGGATTTCCTTCCAGAATGAATCTGATTACTTAGATGTGTTTTCAAATTACACAGAAATATCATAATTCTTCTGAGATTTTTTTGTTGTTCTTGCTGCTCTTCTTCCTTTTTCAGAGCAGGGGAGTGGGTGGATACATGGCTGGTGTGACTGCCCTTAGTCCATGGCTGAGTAAGCTTTCTTGCTGACTATGGATTTCAGTTTCCCCAGTTTTGATATGCTTCCCCTTAAGGAAGCCCATCAAAACAAAACCCCTTTCTCTTGGCTTGAATGTCTCACTGCTGGTTTTCGTGGCAGGGATGCTCATCTCAATTACACTGTGGTCAGCAGCATTCAGTGTCTCACTGATCGCCACTTGTCAAACAAGCTCCTGTGTGGCAAAGAAGACCAAGTCTGCAGGAGGATCTCCACCACAGCGCTTGGAAGGGGCTGCTTCCAGAAGAAGTCATTTCAGATGTTGAGAAATCTCATTTCCAAACCTTGTCCTCACATGACATATGACCAATTTCTGCACAAAGATCTGCAGTTGACTTTTATTACGGCTCTGATTTAGCTCCTTCTTTGATTTATTGCAACAATGCACATTCAATATCTTTCTTCTGATGTGGAGGCCAGAAGTATAACTCTACTCATATGTTTGTATTCTCAGGACTTCAGATTTCGCAGATTCAGAAACTCATTCATAGAATCACAGGATTTAAGGCCAGAAGGAACCATGAGAACATCTGGTACGATTTCCTATATTTCAAAGCCATTCAGTTGCAGTCAATTAGCCCAGTACCGAGCCCAGTAGCTTTGCTGCATCTTCCAGGAAAACATCCAGCTCCGGACATACCAATATACGGAAATAGGAACACATCAGAAGCTGAAGACTCATCAAATTTCTTGATTTCGAGGCTCACATTAATTTTAAAATGTGCTTCATTTCTAATCTGCTTTTGTTTGGCTTCACATGTAGCCATCAGCTTTACACTTTTCTCTGCTTCATAACTGAGCAGAATTGCCTGGCACCCTACATCCTTCCAAGTTTAGAGCTGGGTTTTTTTTAATCCTGGCATCTGGACAAAAAGCTGATATATCAGAAGTATATCAGAATTTTACTGCAGTCTTAGCTATTTAAAAACTTTTTGCGCTGTTGTTTGCATTATCATTTGTCTTTAACTAATACAGAAAAAATTCACTTGGGATATTTAAAAACATATTTTCAAAATACTTTCATTTAGAAAAATGAAAGTGCAGAAATTGAACTTGCCGATGTAAAAACCAGACAGACATTTCTTGCTGAAACAAGGCCTCTGACCAGCCTTGCCAGGACTTCTGAACACCTCACTCATCTCTCTGCACAGATGTGTTGTACATTACTACACTCTCCCCATACCCTTTTGACATGGAGATGGAGATAGATCCGTGTTTCACACCATCAAGGCATATTTTCCATCTTTGAAACTATTTGTGCAGCCTTATTCTACATCCTTTCTATTTTTCAGTAGCTATACCATTCACTGGAACTCCTGATCCTGAAGAGCTTGATCATGGCAGTAGCTTGTCCTTCTGGCTGTTTGTCAGGGACATACTTTTCTCGCCATTGCAAATTTATACAAGAAGCTTTTAAGTTTTGCTTCCTTCCCCCTTCTGAGTGGGCAGAAATTTTAATGATATACAAATGGCCTTCTGAAAGAGGCTCATTTAAATTTTCATTTTCTGAACTTTATGACTTTCTGCACTCCATTCAAGTGTCTTTGGTTTTCATTAATTTTAGTGTACTCAATAAATAGCAGTGGAAGAACTGGGAAGCATCAGATACTTGTCTCACGTGGATTTCTCCATCTTTTGCAGTACAAGAAATTCAAGAAAGTTGCTGTTTGGGCTGAGGAATGCAATAGCTGGACACTGGCAGGGAGAAATGCCTGTGGAATGTGGGTACCACCTATCCACTGTGTTGCTAATATTGTAGGTTTTACCTCTGGGCCTGAAGACCCACGTCATCTGTGTGGCTGCAAGTTGTGCTCTGAACTTGTTTTGGAGAGCTGGTGGGTGATTCCAAAGACTTACAGCTAAGGAATGTGGCTGTGTCTCACACAGCACTGTTTGAAAGCATCCAGGCTGGGGCTGTCGGCCCCCCAGGAACCACAGAGTGTGGAAGGGGGGGAAATCATTAATAGTAATAGCACCAGCCTTGGAGGAGCACCCCAGGGCTCCATCAGTGAGCACAATGCCAGCATGCAAGGTGTGGAGCAAACCAGCACTGTCCCTTTGCTGGAGGACAACCACGAGACAGACGTACCTGACCACAGGCATGGCCAGTTACTGCACCTTTTGAAGGCTTCTGGACATGAGCTATCACCTCTGTGGGGTCATTTTGGCCACTGAGGGCATCCAAAAGGCTATGGAAAATGAGGCTTTCTCTGAAACATTTTTACTGGTAGGAGGAGAGTGTTTGGACGGAGGCACCCTGGTTGCTTGTAAAAAACTAGAAGAATGTAAAGTCTGTCGCAAAGCCTGTCATTTCTGGAAGATTCTGACTTCCTCTTTTCTGAGTTTTAACACTGTTCCATCGTTTATGAAATAGTTACACATCCCATGCAGCTGATATATGACTCCCCCCCATGGATTCTGCCAGTTTTACTGGGAAGGAGCTGAAGTCCAAAAGAAAATTAGAGGAGCTGAAGGACTGAGCCACAGGGGAAGCCTCTGGTAAAGGAAGGAGTTATCCTGCTTTCTTTTGGCCACACTTACTCGCTCTTTGAGTCTTGCAACAGCCATGGTAGACAATAGCAAGCTGGCCAGAGTAGTGACCCACTCCTGTAGATCTCCAAATATCAAAAGCATTTTGGTGTGGGTGTGCAGGCTCAGCCTCTCCTTCACTGAAAAAAAAAAAAAAAGAAAAAAAAGAAAAAAAAAAAAAAAAAAAAAAAAAAAAAAAAAAGAAAAAAAAAAGGTATAACACTGCTGTGAGAGAGCCAAAGGTGATTTTTCTTTTTTTCTTGGCCCTCTTGCTACTTCTGTGGGAACCCAGCAGTATCGTTTCCAGAAGGCTTGGTCACTGTCACCCAAGTGTTTGGCATGCTTGGGGACATCCTTACTACTTCCCTTTCCTCCCCTGCAGAAGAGTCCAACTCAGCTTTGACCACAAAGCCCAGGAGGCCTTGGAGTTTGTCTGAAACAAAAGAAAAAGATTGCGAAAGGCAGTGGTGTCAAATAATGCTTCCATTTAGTAGGAATTTTGCTCCCCTTGCATTCCCAGGCAGCACCTGCTGTGTGAGGCTCTTGGCCAGCTCCTCTGAGCCTCTGTGGTAAAACAAACAAAAACAGCAGGCAAAAAAATTCCTCTTTATAACGCCTGTTATCCTCAGGCTACCTTCCAACACTGCCTTGCCTCCCCATGTTGGCTGTACTCTCCAGGGAAACAGGCTACTACAGGGCCAGAAAGCCTTGTGCAAATGGCAGTTGAGCAATGGGGGAAGAGACCCTGTCTTATTGAAAACAAGACTGTTTTCCTTCTCCTCCTTCATGCCTAAATGCAGAAGGGTCCTGATTGTTGTCACTGCCAAAAGAAAAACAAAAAGAAAAAGTAAAAAGGAAAACACCCCGACATGTCATTACTTCCACAGCAAAAGCAATTAGGAATTATCCTGCATTAGTGGAAAATAGGGCTGGGAAGGGATGGGTATCCTGTCTGGAGGGGCAGGGGAACATATCTTTGTAGATGTTTATAGCCCTCTGTTTGGCCCTTTTTATCCACTATTCCTTCTTACGTGTCTTAGCATTCTAAGGCTCTTCAGAAGTTGTTTTCTGTTTCAAAGCCTGGTGGAACTGGCTGTGCTGGAGGTTATTCGTGTTTGTCTGGGGACTGCCAGAAATGGCCCACCTGCCTTTTACCTGCTCAGCCTTCAGCTCTGCCACACCTCCAGCGTTGCCGGTGGGGGCTTGTGCAACCTTCAGGAACCAGGTTAACCTCTCACAAGAGTTTGACAACACCTTTCTCACCTCACACTTCCCCTGCAATCCCTGCCTGCTCTGCACGTGCTCAGTCGAGGAAGGAAAAAGACGTTCAGGACCTTGGTTTTGATCCCACCTTAAAGCAACATCTTGCAGATAAGTCTCCTTAAGCTGCATAGCCCTGGGACTGAGATTCACAGGCTGCTGTGATCCCCTGGCCTGAGTTTAAGGCATCACTTCAATTTCTGTAGCAGAAGGCTTACGTCTGTAATTAACACTGGAATTTCCATGAGTGCCACTGTTGAAGAAAGTCCCAAGCAATCTGCCATAGTCCAGTGCTCATGCTCACAGAGGCAAACATCCCATCCCTAGAGCATGTCCTCAGCACTGGGGTCTTCACTAAACAGCCATACCCTGGTTGTGATTCCTTCTCCTGACCCCCTTCCTCCCTCTATACCCCGAAAGCCAAGCATGGCACACCAGCTTTTCCCAGCGACTTTGTGATTTCAGGCCAGAGCTAGCATTTAACTGGCCAGAATGGTGCAAGAAGCCTGGATAATTACTGCTGGAATTGTGCTGCACAGGCCCCGTGTAACAAACTTGCCTCAAATAACCCAGCTTGAATGTCAGAGTCCGTGCCGTATTGTGTTTCACATTGTGGCTGTGGGAGCGCTTCCCCAGCAGGAATCAGGGTAACAAATCCCTTGCTCTCGCAGGAGGGCCCCATAAAATGAATGATTCTGGATCTCACGCTCCTGAGGAGGTCTCGGTTACTCCAGCAGTTGCCACTCATAGCGGGAGCAACCATAGGGGACAGAATGAGGGAAGGGTGGTTTGGCAGGCTTTGCTGTATCATCAGCCCAGTGTCAGAGCAGGAAGGAGCACCAGGGCTCTGCTCTCCCCTCCAAACTATACTTCTGCATAGATGTTAAATTAAAAAGAAATCCAAAAAACAGAGAGTGGATAAACCCTGAGGCTTAGATTGAATCAAATGTATCTGCTTGAAATCCTGCACGGCTGCTGGTGCAGTAGGCTCCCAATTTCTCTCAGCTCAGACTTCCCTGTGAGCAGCACCAATGTCAGTACGTTTATGGGGTGGCAAAAAATGAGACATGCTTGCTCCACGAACACCATGCCAAACCTCCCCGCTCCCTCTCAGAGTAGGTTATGGCATCCCCTCTGCCAGGTCCTGTGGCTCAACATCCAGCACAGTCGCCTCTCCATCCATATCAGAAACCTGAACTCCCCCACTTCTCCTTGGGAGAGGGAGGTTGTTCCCTGAATTAAACTATCTCCAGTCTCTTTTTATCTTGCTTTCCTTGTCAGCCAGTGAACTGTGAAGTGACAGCAGAGAAAAAAATGAACTCTGACCTCATTTTCCCCCCCTACAATTAGCCAGAACTGTGTCTTTTATTTTTTTTCCTCCCCACTTTTTAAATGATTAAGAAGACAACTTGGTCCTTAGCTTCTGCAGTGAGGCGAGTGTGCTGACAAAGCACTGCGATGCCTCTTCCAGGTCACCCGGCAGCAGGCCATGCCTTTATGAAAACATAAAAATTGGAGGGACTATTTGAAGAATTTGGAGACTGAGACACAGGAATTTCACCCTTCAGACTATGGCAACTGCATGTCTGTGGTGGTCTCTGAGCCCCAGCGACCGCCATGGAAAGGAGTAACTACTTAACAGCAACCTGCAAGCTGTGAAAAACAGACCTTTTTTTTCTATTATTATGCCTCCTTTAAATATGCATCCACTGCCCTTTACCTGTTTCACGTGGTGATGGCCTCAGGCTGTGCAGCAAGATGGGTGCAGTGGCAGAACACAGATCTGTAGACACTATCAGTGGCAATGCACAAGGAGATCCTCACTCCTGCTCACTCTGCACCTGAGCATTGCTCTTCCATGTGTGCTCATCTGTCTCTTGAGTTTCCAAAGCTCCTGTTGCAGTGGGGAGTAGGGAATTAAGGCCAGGTGGAGTTTATTCTTTTAGATCACCTTTCCTGGTTTTGTGCCTTCTTTATGCTTCTGAGGGGGCAGGCAGGCAGTGGAAGGACCTTCACCAGCACAGGCATAAATGGACAAAGCACTGGAAAGCAGCACTGGGGGGAACAATTCTGCAATGGCCTCTGGTTGATGGATTAACAGCTGGATTGGCTTTCTCCCCTAACAGCAGGTAGTGCCTGCCCTCCAGTCCTGTCAACTGGAAAGCATCGCTTAAGGAGCTGCTTTCCACACTGCTCCCAGCAGACCCCTCTGTGTCACTGGGGCTTGAGAAAACCGATGACAGACCAATACATGCAATGCATCCAAGACATTTTAAAAGCAGACAAGCGTTCCAGTGGAGTTTGTCAAGCTGCACGGCTACTGCCGAAGGGGTAGTGGGGTAAGAGGTTTTTTGAAAGCATCCTTGGCATGTTAGAGAAACAATTTGCTCTTAGCTATATCTGTGGAGTGGCATGTAGTGCAAACGCTGTGATTGTTGCCCTATCATGATGTCCTTGTGTACCAGTTGTGGGTCACTTAGTGGGAAGAGAAGGCCATGCTCTTGGCTGAGGGGCAGCAGTGGAACTGCCAGGGGCACTCTGAAGAGAGTAGAAGGCAGTGGGTGAGCATGGAGTCTCCTCAAGAGCCACGAATGCAATGGCAAGCCCTCCATGACACCTTTTGATACCATCCAGAGGATGAAATGGATTCAAAACTGCAGCTCTTGGCTGAAAGAGGTGTATCCTGGAATCAAGGCTCTTGTGGTTTCACCTAAAGATGATCTGCCCCATAGGCTTTTGATGCCCTTGGTTTTGTCTGTTCCATCCCTGACTTCTGGGTGACAGGGCCTGCGTTAGCCCCCACAGCCTCTCTCCACCTTTCTGCCCTTGTGGAGTGTTTCCCTGCCCTTTCCAGGAGGCCTCTCTGGCTCTTTCAACCTTTCTCACAAGAGCTGTTATCTGTCCAGATGTTTGCGAGGGGGAGGACTCCAAGAGAAGCCTTCTTCATTACCTCTAACAAACATTCCCTTTTCTTTGGCAGATGCTTCCCACTCCTCCCACTGCGCAGCTGGGACAGGGAGAAGATGTCAATATTTATGGGGCTGGTAGATATGGTTTTCAGTGCGGCCATGGAAAAGGAACAAAACCAGTTGCTGTCCCTGGACAAGCTCTCTGAACCGTCAGAGATGTTCTGCTAGTTCATGTATGTCCCTTAACAAGCAAAAACTCCCATGTAATTGTTTAGCAAATGCTGGTTTCTAGTCATCATTATGAACTTTTTTACTGTAGTACCTCCCAGAAGCGAGTCTGATTGGGCTCCTGTCACGCTATGCAATCTTCAAGCTGCCAGGGAGGCTGAATTCCTTTCTCTAGGAGTTGACAGTCCAAATAAACAAGGCAGACAAAGGAGAGAAGGGGAAACAGAAGCTCAGGGGAGGTGAAGTGAGTTGTCCAAGGTCACGCAGCAGGTCAGTGCCAAAGCTGGGAGCAGAACCCATGCTGCCAGCTCTTGCTCTCAAGTCCTATCTCCCGGGGGAAGACTGGGCCAAAATAATTTATGAGACAAAGAACTTCTATCACATCCCTCCTGGCACCACGAAGTTCTTCAGCTTGTGCAAATAAAGCACAGCCAGATAAAGAGGCAGCTGGGCACTAGTTATATTTTGGTTTGCTAGGTCTTTGTTTCTTCATATATTAGAAAAATTCTTTACCAGCTAAAATGATCATCTGGGTAGAAGTATCAGAGGCAAGAAGGAACATTGCCCTGGGGCACTGACCTGCAGATCTGGATGGTGGAGGTCAAGATGGGATGGTATCTGCTGGAAGAATAGTGCTGACTCCCACCTCCTAATCCAGCATGGTTCAGGGATGAGATGCCCTTCTGCTGCACACTGGCACTGACACTACAGTGGAGATGCCAACAAGCAACCTGGGCAGTTGCAGGGAGGGAGAAAGGAGAAAGAGAAGGCAGTTGAGATAAAGAAACAGCTGTGCTCCATCATGATTTTCCTATGGAGTGAGATGAAGAAGCTGATGAGGCTTCTATGAGGAAACTTCTGTGAGGGCTACCAGGCAATGGACCTGGAATATTCATCTGGTCTCAGAGCATGGTGGAGGTGATGTGGCTGCTGCTTGCAGGGAGATGATAATCTTGGGACTCACCTCACCCTGTCTCCCCTGAGATGTAGGAAAAAACCAACAAGGAAGCAAAGAGCCTCCTTAAGGACTCACCTATTCTTTGCCTGAGGCAGAGCTGTGGAATCTAGTGCTCTTTGAGTCCCACTGGAGGCATCACTACTTTCATGCCCCATAACTGACTTTTCATCTCTTTCTCAGGAAACAGAGGGTCCTGCTGTACACAGCATCCATCCAGATGTATGTACTTCACCAACAAAATGGTATCAGCCAGCTCTCCCTTTAACCAACAACTGGCTGGTTTGTTCTTATGCTGTTGTGGTAGGGAAAGAGTGCTGGAGGCTGGACTAGGACATCTGATATGTGTATGGGGGGGGGAGGGAGCTGTCAAGCTCAGACTCAAGCCCTGAACTCTCTGTATCCCCTGTGCTATGACGAAATAATCTGCTTGAAACTAAACTGCCCTTTCATCCTGGCAGTGTTGTCCTACAGGGAGCACAATCCTGAGAAGTGCTGTGGCACTTCCCATGGGTTTGAGAAGCTGAAGTAGTGACCATTCTTGCTTTTGCAAGATGATCTTTCATTAACAGATGTTAAACATAAGAATGTCCACCACTACTTCCCTCTTGCCCCTCCACTACTTTTCTTGCAGTGCAAGATGGGCCTTATCTCAATGGCAGGGCTAGGCAGGTGGAAGCTGCTCAAGCCATCCTGGCTGGCTGAAATGTCACTGGCTGATTTTTTTTAATTGTCTGCAAAAGGTTCATCTCCTGCATAATGTTTTGTTGCTTGGATGCTTGAGTGCTGTAAGGACATGTGCCAGCCATGCACTGGGTGGTCCTGATGCCCTCATTCCTCCCTCAGCCCATTCAAGGCACAGTAAATTCTCAGGGCAAGACAAGCACCACAGCAGCATCTGCAGGAGCATCTGGTAGTAGATCAGCACTGGAATAGGAAAGACAGCCCAAGAGAAAATACTGGATGTCTTTGCATGGAAGAGCACTCATATCAGGCCACCTTCCCAGCATACTGTTCTGTGAACCAGGCTGTCTGTCAGATAAAAGAGCAAGAAGAAAGGGGAAAAAAAAAGCAAAGAAAAAGCACAGAGCTATTTACAAAGCATGACAGTTTAGTGATGGACTCCCAGAAAGTCTCAGTGTTGTCCCTGAGGTCAGGTTATTGAGTGCCACATCTGACAGAGGGGTTGTCACAGCTGTCCCACATCACCTCACCTGCAGTAGAGCTCATCACAAAACCTCTGCGTGCTGCCAAATCCAGGCAGTGAAAACTGGCAGGATCTGCTCATTCCATCCTCCATCAGGCTTTGCAGTGGTGACGTCAGTGTGGTCATGCAATGAAAAATGCTGTACCTTTGATGTCGGTGCCACCAAACTCAGCAGAGAGATTTCTGACTGATCACTTCTGAATGAGAGCACTTCAAGCTGCTGGCCTGGATGTTTGTTTGAATCTTGCCCAAGTGGGTTTTTGGCCGGTAAATGAGCAGAGTTAACCAGGATCAGAAAGACTGGTTAATCAGCAGGGTCAGAAATTAATGTAAGACAGCATTCCTCAGGGTATTTTGGTGCCTCTACCTCCAGTCAAATCCCAAAGAGGGCAGAGGAATGTGAAAGTCGAAAAAAATGTTGAAAGAACTTTTCAAACTCAACTGAAGAGTCAAGTTAAATTTGGTTCAAGTCTGAGGCAAAGGTTGGGTATGGGTCTTCATCCCTGGTTCAAACAGAATGTCATGGCCACTGGGCAGGAGTAGGAAGTGAGAAATAAGAAATTAAGGTGGTAGATTTGGTTTAATCTTATTGAACATCCGACTGCAAGAGGAAAAATATGTGGTTTAGCAGATCTGCCACTCTCAGCAGTTTCAGTTCAGTGAAGGACTGAGACATCAGTGGTTGAGCAGGGGCATGAGTTACCTGCCACAGCCCCGTGGCCAGGGAAAGCCCCCATGACTCCAGCCGTGCCATGCATGGGCAGCCACGGGGCACCCGACCCACGAGGGGCTGAGGCCAGCACAGCTTCAACCCCTCCCATGCAAGAAGGGCAGGGGCCCAAGGCCAAAGGGCTGCTGTGACATTTGAGGTGCTCTAGAAGGACTTCAAGGTCACCCACCTGCCATGCCAACAAATCATCAATCCTCTGTGCTGCCATCTGTTTCTTGTGTAATTTTGGACAAGTTAGTCAGACCTCATTCTTCTAAGAAGTCCTCAGGACACCATGGAGATAAATAAGCAGAAAAGTGAAGCTCTCTGATACTGTGGAGATAAGGGAAAGATAACACATAAGTAAGAAGGATGGTAGCTAGGCACAATACACATTCACTAGTCTCAAGGCAAGCTTAAGAACTCTGCTCATTCATGCATTTCTGAATTCTAATAAACGTCCCTTAACAGGAAAGCAAATGACACTTAGAGGTAACATGAGGTGCCATTTAATTGGGGGTCTTGTAAAATACAAGCAGGCCTTTGGTGTTGGTTTCCCTCCATGCTTCACTCTTCCTCCCACTTGAAAGAGTTTGAATTGGCCAGAAACAGCAAACAATGACACAGAGAGTGTTTAACCATTAATAAGGGTGGACAATGGTTAAGGAAGTAGCTAAATACACTAGTTATAGCTAACTGGCTGTCTTCTTGTCTCTGTCTCATTGAGTTTGGGTTGGGGTTTTTTTGCAAGCTGGCCCTGGTTAAAGTCTTTTCAGGAGTTAATGAGCCAGAGGAGAATCATCCTCCCCATGGGCATGTTTCAAGCCTATGGTTCTTTGCAGGTTTCCTTGGCTATTGTGTGCAGGAGCATGGCTGTGGTCAGGGTGGTAAATGCTGGCTCTCTGCTGAAGAGCTGCACAGCTGGGCACAACCCTGCCTCTTCTCTCAGCCTGGCCTCAAGGCCTGCCTTACATCTTGGCCAAAAGAGTGGTGCTTGGGCAAAGGCAATGTCTGGCCCAGTGAATCATCAGCTTCAGCTGTCAGCAGGAAGAGACATTTCAGGCTACTGTAATGCACATCCAGCTGCATAGCTGAACTCAGCTGAGGGCTACTGGGGACACAGACACATTGCAGTCTCTCCTGCCATCCTTCACCTCCACCTGGGTCAGCCGTCTTGGGAAAAGGACTCACTTTGGTTGCCTGGCTGTGGCTGCATGGGAAAGAGGACAGCCAGCAGAACTGCTCACAGCAGAACCATCCCTGGGACTTCCCTCATTTCTCAAAGAAACCAGTTCAGAAACATCCCAGGGTCCATACAGAAAAACTCAGCACTAAAGCCTGGAGCCTGGGTTTGTTCTTCAGCCATCTGTTTAGGAAGGTCAGCCTGTTAGCAAAAGAAAAATTAGTAAGGTACTCTGAGGTGTTTCTGGATTGTATGTGCATTGACAGTCACATAACAACAAGAGAAGAGAGACTGTTGAATAAACTGATTTAAAAAAAAAAAGAAAAATAGTTGCAATATCTACATTTGTCAAAGAGCAGGGATAGGGATAGGGGAAGAGGGGCTGAGCAATCCTTTTTTGGTTGGCACTAGAAATTAGCATTTTGGGGAGGGGTCAAAGTCTGTGGTCAGAGAAGTGACTCTAACCAGCTGGAGTCTACTGCCTCTCTGCCCCTTGAGTAACAAGCAAGCAGCTTTGAAGACTGATAAAAACAAATTTTCACTAAAGTCAGCACTCTCAAGCTCAGGCAAAGCTAAAAGAGGGAAGTTCAGGCCAGTTTTTGCTTCTTCCACCAGCCAGGCCACCAGCTGAATCCTGACCTCAGCATGTTTTTGGCAGGTGACAGTTTAAAACCAGGAAGGACAAGGACAGGAATATGAATGCACCGAATACACCAAGAGTCACCTAAACCTCCTCTCCAATGTGAACTGAAACCCATAATCAACCATTTCAGAAATTCCAGCAGAGTTCAGAGCTCTGACATGGTCCATATAGTTTAGAAACTTTAATAAACATCCTGACTTCTGAATTGCACAGAAGACTGGAAGCAGTCTCACTTCTTGCTCAGATACCCATGTGAGGCTTGCAGTATTGCCAGGTAGGGGGAAAAAGTGACCTTGATTTAACCTATAAGCAGTGTTCAACCTGGGAAAAGCAGGAATCATTCAAAGGAAATATATCTGGGAGGCAAAGTAGTTTTGATGAGGTGCCCTTTATTGATTCTGATCGGCCATGAGGGATGTTTCAGGTACTGGCCCAAACCAGTTGCTATGAGAACTATTTTCCAAACTTCCGAAAACTTTGTTCCCAGCTTTTCTGTGAGTGCCTCAGATCTGCTCCTACTCTTTCCAGTGTTGCTGGACACGGTTGTTTCCTAATGAAGTGATGGAACTTTGGAAGTTGTGCATAAAATGCAAAGAGGCTGATAGGAATAATCCCAAACTGGGCTAAACAAGAAGAAGAATGAGTAAGCCATGTTACACAGATGGACTGGTAGGTTTTTTTTTCTCAGAGCTTCACATAAAACACTTATGATACCTGCAAAACCTACAAAAGAACACTCAGATGATTTATTAAAAAGGGTCTCAGGGTCTTTTTACTCCATGTTCTCTATATTCATAATACTGAACCTGTTACTGAACCTAAAATATTTTTGGTGCAGGATTCCCCAGAGTTGAAACTACTGACAAGGGACTATTTGCATTAGCTGACACTGAAACTTTTTCCCCCCATGGACAGTTTCATTTCGGAGAAAGTGGTATTTTCAAGTTAAAGACCTGAAACTCTTTCAAAGGAAAACTCCTGATCACATTGAAGAATGAGCACATAAAAGGGCCCTGTGGCCTGCACACTGAATTAACCTGACCCTCTGGCATCTGCTGGCTTCCTGGCAAACCTTGGCAGGTGGCTCCCTCTCCTACACCAGTGTGCCCCTGGAAACTTTCACTTGCTCTCTCTCCCTCTGCTAGCTGTACTTTGGGACACAGAGCAGGAGCTGGAATGTGCTGGAATCCGTCTTTCCCCAAACCACAATGTTTGCTGATGCCGTTTGGTTCCATCTGATAAAACGCAAATAGCAAGACCTGCTCCACTCTCTTCCTCCCTCTGACGGAGGAATGAGCTCAGCACGCCCCGGTGTCCCGGCCAAATCCCGCGGGGGTCATGTAATCGCATTCCTGTTCCGTCTGCCTCAGTTACCCCACTTGGACATGTTATGTCTTCGTGTTTCCTGTTGTGGCATCCTCGGCATTCCACATCGCTGCTCCCGGTACGTCACGGCCCGGGGCTCGCCGCTGGCGCACACGGGGCTGGCAGAGGCCGTGGGATGCGTTCCTGGGACAGACAGGTAAAAGCTCCCTCGGATCTATTCCGAACCCAGGACTTTCCAGTCCTGGCATATCTGGGGACGTGAACGTGTTTGATTCTGCCTTGGCACCATACTGACAGAAGGAGACCGTGGGGGCATCTGGATTTAGTGCTGATTTTAGGAGATCAGTGGGATCAACCAAAAGGGCATTCGTCTCTTCATGCAGTTTGCTATTGGAAGTTTAGTGAGTGTTTTAGAAAGAGCACAAAACTCATGAGTGCTGAAAGCCGTTGTAACCACCTCCTAATGAGCAAATTAGCAGCAGATTCCCAGATCTCATCAGCCAGGGTTCTGCATGAGACCCTAAATGATAGAAAAATCTATTTTAAGAATGTTTAGGGAACTTCTCAGGACGTGATAATTTTTTTCTTTTTTTAGTGTGCTGAATTTAATATTTTGTGCACTGCTACAAGTACAGCCTCTGTTCAGTACCCAGTGCCTGTGCAGACAAACAAGGTGGTGAAATATGGTGAGTAGGGGTCTCTTCTTTGGGGAAGTGTGAGAGAGGAAACTCGCTGTGGAAGCATCCACTTTCAGCCAATATCACTGTCTTGCTTCACAGGTGAAAATACATTAAATACAAGCCCCTCGATTTCCAATGTCAAACTGATCTGTATTCTTGTCCATTTAACTATGTGGCTGAATGACTGAGCAATTCATGAGTGACTGGGATAAGAGATGGGAAATGGTGCAAATAAGGACATTGGACAGAATACAAAGAATACCATCAATAATATGATATCATTGCCTGCCTTGCAGAAAAAGTCACATAGGTAAAATGCATTATTACTAACTTGCAAAGTATCAAATATTATTTTCCATTAGAACTTATATATGTCTTCAGGTCTGTCTGCAAAATATTCATGAATTGTTGGCTTCTTACTTGCCTGGTTGCATCCTGTCCTGGGACCACATCCTTCAGGCAGAGATGGCTGTGTTTGTGGATGGGTAGGCTGTTTCTCATCCCATCCCCACATAGGATTCTGGTCTGGTTTTGTGCTTCTGGTCCTGTTTTTGTGCTGCACAGCTGGTGGGAGGTGCAGTGACATTAGCCTGGAAACCAGCAGGAGTGTGCTGTGTTGCAGCTGCAGTGATGCTCCTTGTGTTGTCTTCCATCATGGAAAATCTGACAAATTAATTTAAAAAGGGGGAAAACAGTCAAATAGAGTGGATAGAGGAGGTTTGGCTTAAACAAGGAAGGTGCAGCTCAACCCTACCTGCCATGGACATACCTGAGGGTAGCCAGGGAGAGACACATGAAAATCACAATAAATATTGGGCAGAAAGAAGGGAGACACCATTGTTTGGCTCCTTCCCTCCCATCCTGCTCCTGTTTGTACAGTCCCCATAATGACACATGTATCTTGGCCTGCTGGACTTTAGACTCGGTGTATGTGTGTTTTGGGCACTGAGTTCAGAGCCCAAAATTAGAAAGAGGATAAAAACACTTTTCCAACACCACTTAGCTGGAACGAAAGCATTTCTGCTACCCTGCCTGACATCCTGGCTGGGCAAGAGCACCCACTGGGTGCCAGGCCCACTGCCCAGGCAGACAGCCAGTCTCTCCTCACCCAGGAGAGAAATGAATTATTGCTTGTATGGCAGAGCAGGGACCCAGTCCCACCACACACACTGGAAGAAGCAGACCTCAGCCCTCCTACTGGCCATGCAGAGCAGCTGGGAGACCTGGAAATGTACAAGCAAGCTAGAGACAGGCAGAATAACCTGTTCCCAAAACCACTGTGAGATGCTCAGCCTCAGGAATGTGCAAGCTTTAACAGTCTCAGAGCTGTAAAGTGCTTACCCGGGCTGTGGGCTCTCCAGCTCCTCAGTGCTGCCCCAGCAAAGCCCTGCCATACAGTGAGAGCTGGCAACAGGGAACCTCACACTGGGTGAGGAGGGTCTTTGAGAGGCTGGGGGACCTGGGAGAAGCTTCTGACTAGCTGCCAGGCATTTAGAGTAGCAGAAGTTGTTGCTCAGAGCTTCATTTGTAACTTGAAAGTGTTCTGGTGTCCAAGCTGATCATCAACCAGCAAAAAGCTGTGCCAAAAGCTGAACCAGAAAGGGGGAATTTGGTAGGAAGGAAAAATAAAAAACAAATCTGTCCCTTCTGCCTGTGTCTCCTGGAGGTGGAGGTGGGAAGCTGCTAAAGGGCTCAAGTAGAAGTGTAGCTATTGCAGAGAAGTTCAACAGGACCCTGCAGTGTGATGAGGCAGGGACCATCCTCCTGTCCCATCTCCTCAACCTGGAAACTCCCAGCAGATGGCTGAAGCTGACGACACATGCAGATGGAGAAGGTTGTAAGAACTACATGGATTTTGCTGACTTGGGCTCCAGCAGCTCTGGTTTTCCAACCAGAAAACCTTATCTAAAACCTTAGAAAGAGAAAACATATTGCCCCACAGTTGTATTGCATGAGTAGCGCTGGAACAATCAGTGTGGAGTTTTGTGGAAGGTGAGGGAGGTGTAGGTACAACTTAATAGTTGTTTGATATATTCCTTTGATATAACCAGTGATTGTAAATCTTGCAAGATAGTGTAATGGCCTAATTAGCCTTACCACAGGAGCCTTTGAAAATAACACTGCAGGGGTGATGTCAGCTTTACTTTAAACTTAAGTGTATACTGAATATCTGTGGCATAAACAGAAGCATCAGGGCACCAAAAAGGCAATGTCAAGCCTAGGGATTTAACTCCTGTTAGGGAGTTAGATCTTTGAGATGTGTGTTGCATATATCTCATTTCAAGCTGCCAACTGCAAGACACAAGAGATTGGATGTGCAAAGGTTGTCAGCCTTTGGGACTGGACCTGGGGCCAGCCACAGCCATGCTGAATACGCATAAAGAGCTACAAAAAAGCTAATCAGGAAAATTGAAATTTGTATGGTTCTTGCTAGGTAACACAAGGAGTGGTTACACTTTACGGATAATCTCTTGGTGCCTTATTTCCCTCACTCTGAAATTAGGATGTTGGTTTGCTCTTATCTCACAGGTAAGCCACAAAGATACATTCATTAAAGTCTGTGTAATATTTGTAAAGGATGCAGACCCTCACTGAAACACCCAGAAACTAAAGCCTAAGTTAAGACAATATTTTCTAAGTGGAAGACATCCATCTTGTGACAATGTTTAGTTACAGTGACTTTTATCTCTGTAATGCCAGTCAAGCCACTAAATCATTGCATTTGATGGATGCTGGGGCAGCACGACCGCAATTGCTCATTGTCAGCCTGATACAAAGGTCACAGCTTTGCTAAGCTTTGGATCAAAATCCAAAACAGCCCCTGTCACGTCCCTCAGGTTTGAAAGAACAATAAATTTACTAATTTAGCTTTAATGTTGGGTAGTAGCTGGTGCCACCTTTATCTATTTCTCCTGAGAAGATAAACCCAGCATCACCATCCCCAAAGGAGCACCATGATGCTGCAACATGCTGTTAACCTTCACAGCGTAAGACAAAGGCTTTGGGGGTGAGGTGAAGGAGGGCAGGATTTTGCGGGATGACTCAAAGGCTCTGCAACACCTCCCTTGCTGAATGGCTTTGTGGAAGTGGCTGTGTATCCCTGAGCTTTGTGAGGAGTGATGGTGCTTGTGAAGCAGACCCTGGATGCCCACTGGAGCCTGCCACAGCTGTGGCTCAGTGGCAAGGACACTGTTATTGAAACGATAGAATAAAAAGGGATCATTCTTTTTGGGTGGTCACTTTAGAGGTGATCACCCACTATTGTGGCTTACCTTTAATCCTTTAAAAACTAGTATACAGTCTCCAGCATTATAATTAGTCCAGATGGTTTCAAAAAAGATGCAAGAAGTAGGCACAGCAAAGCATCTCTGATTCTAGCTTTTACCACCAAAATACCTTTTATTGCTTTACTTCCTTTCCCTAACTTCGGTTAACAGGTGCTACTATGAGGTTGTTGACACCACTGTTGCCTAAACACACACCTCCCATTTCCTTTTGAATCTGGATGTATTCTTGGAGGAGCCCAAGGGGATCACTGAACCACATAACACACCCAGACTGGAGATGGACAGAGGGGGTGAGAATGAAGCCAGAGGAGGAGTGGATAGGATGGGGGCAATGAGAGACTGACACCTATGAGAAGGTTCCCTTGTGGCAGAAATGGAGGAAGCACTGTGGACTTTATTCTCTGTCTGCGGGAACATCAACATTGAAATCTCTGCTTGGATCTGGATTTGTTGACACAAAATCCACTGCCCAAATGTGGGGGGTTGGAAACAGTTTACCTGTTACATTCCCAGTGCTATCTCAGGAACACAACTCCACGGGCTGGAGCAGTTGTAGTATATCTGTCTGTCTCTTATCTAGTGTGTAACCTCCTAGACGGAAGACATAATGTACTGTCTATCCTTTCTGTGATAAAAATAAAGCATATAAAACACACACATACACACACACACACACACACACACAATCCCAGGCCAAAAATTCCCTTAGGGGAACACACTGTGACCAGATAAGAAGGTACTAGCTGGCACGTAGTTACCTCTTTGCTTCCTAACTGGGACACTCAGGGAAGGGTGGAGTTGGTTTTGGTGTGGGGCCACAGGAGAAGGGGGAGAGAGATGTCATGGGATGGATAGCAAGATAAAGAAAGAGCCATGGAAAGAGCCAGCTCAAGGAAAAAGAAATCAAAAGCAGACTGGACTTATTCCAGGTTTTCATAACCCCTCCAGCCAGCTATAAAATCTGAGAATTTTTGGGCCATGTGCAGCAAGCCTATGTCCTGAGGGACTGAATAGGAGGTCTTTGGGGCTCAGAGCATCAACTTCTATATGAGATAAAAACTGGCAAACCTCCTGGAAACTGGAAATGCTCCTGGAAAACTCCTGGAGAGTTGGCATGTGTATCGTGCATGACACTGCATGTTGCTGGTGCTTTACACACTGCATCCCCTGAGGGTCAGCCTTCCTGCTGGGAGCAGTCTGGTCTCTTCTGGGGGCTGATTTTTTCCATCTCTCCTCTGCTACTGGTTCCCTTCAGCGGTTCTAGTAAATTTGTGGGCAACATCTTCTTCTGAATGACGTGTGTGACTGGCATCACCTCCTGGGCACATGGAGAGGCTCTGCTGCCATGTCCTGAGAGCTGTGTCCAAGTCATCAGAGGCTGGTGGGATTTGGGAAACACTGAAGGAAAGAGAGCTTTAAAGGAAAGGTGGAAATGAAAGAGAAGGGAAACCAGAGGCTCAGCATGTTTATGAAACAAACCTTGCTGGAGATCCCAAGCCCAACTCAGCATCCAAGGTCACCAAACTCAAATCCACTGCTCAGTCTTTCACTCATTCTGGGTTCTCTTTGTAGATCCAAAGCAACATAATGGATGAAGGGGAATTGCAGTCATAATCAATCCTTATCGCCAGTGTTTACACAGTGCTTAAAAACTGTCAGAACCACACCAGTGCTTCCCTTCCTGTCAACAACTTCTGCTGGCTCCACAGCTTGGCAACCAGCAAGGCAGTGGCAGCTCCCACCTCGTACTTTTGTATCATTCTGCACCCAGGAGATTCCCCTACCCCCCCTTCCCAAATATCTCCCTTCCTCAACATCTCTTGCCCTCAAGCACCTTCAGGGAAAGCAATTTTTAGAAATCCAGCAGCTGGATGAGATTTTTGGTTTATCTTTCTTTTGGACAAGGTGATAGCCTAGGTTGTAACCTGCTTCTGCCTTGACACTCCCTGCATGGGAAGGGCAGTTGTGCTGGTACTCTGCCAAGGATGCATTTTACAGGTGTCTGCTGACTGGAGGATGCCAGCAGCCCAAAAGATCACCAGTCATGGGCAGGGCTCTTTGGAAACATTTTCACAACTAACTGGCTTAGATAGTGGAGTAAAACATGCATTTCCCAAAAGAGGGCATCTCATTTTCACTTTGATGGATGGACTCAAGTGTTGAGTCAGAATGAAAAGATAATATTTGTGAAAAGCCCACATACTTCAGAAGAACTTAAACTTTCTTTTTCCTTTGGTCTCTTTGTAGTAGTTTGAAGAAAAAGTTAACTCAAATTTTAAGAACTGTGCTAGGATGAAATAGGAAAACATTTGGTTCTGAAAATGTCAATATTACATATTTGGACATTTTCTGTGTTTGTTTTTTTTAAGCAAACAAAACAAAACATTGAAATTTATACTGGCTTTGCTAAAAATGTCAGTTCCATCAAAACGACATTTTGCAATGAGAAACTGGTTTATGCTTCCCCCCTTTTTTGCTGACTGCTTGCACTTTCTTCAGAAAAAGTGTTCGTCTGGGTTTCCTGGGAACAAACACTTTGTGTGCATCCAGGGGCATTTGCACGTGCAAAAATGCCTTTGGTGCCCGCATGGAAATGCATACACCAGGAAAACATTCCTGCTCACGGAGCCTTCGCCTGCAACTTGCTTGGATTGAGTGAAGAATTGAGCTGCGGCCAGCTCATGAAATAAATCCAAGCATCCTCTGCCTCAGCCATGTGGACCAGCCTTCCCGGGAGGGAGACGCAGCCCCTTGTTCCTGTGCTGCCAGATCCAGCACTGGTGCCAGCCAGGCCCTGCTGCTGCCCTGCAGTAAAGCCACTTGGCCTGTGCACCCTTGGGCAGGGCCAAATCCACGCTGGCCCTGGGCACTCCAGCAGGAGGCTGTGAGAAAGGACAGCTCAGGAGCCATCATAAACACAGGTTGCACTGTGCACACCAGTCAGTCTGCAGACCGTTTGAGTCAGTGAGGCGTACTTCCCATGGGAACTCTTAGTCCTGGCTAACTTCAGGCAGGACCAATTAGAGCAGGGAGTAAATACACTTAGCATGCTCAGGAAAATACATCTAAAGCTGTTTATACACATTCCTTTGGACCAGTCAGCAACAAAAATGTCCTTACAGCTGTTTCCTCCTTCCTTTCTTCCCCCTCTCTCTCTGCGCTGCTTCAAAAATAAAGCTCGCTGGCCTCACCTAACCCTTGCTGGGTTTACTCCTATTCACTCCCAAGTCTGTCAGGTCTTGTGTGACACCAGCCCCTCAACTGGTGAGCTTCCAGCAGACTTCTAATGGTGGCGCTTTTCTGGCTCCCCTCAAGGAGCCAAGAGGAAAATGCAACATAATAGAAGCCAAGAGGAAAAAGGTTTGCATGTTTCCTTATAGGAGCTGATACCTAGCACCAAATCACCTTCATCACCTCGGGCCACCTTCGTCATCAGGCTGGGGCTTTGCGCACACAGGGCACTTGATCGGCACTAATGGCACACTGAGAGCCACTGCCAAAGCCACAACTGCTATCTAACAAGGATGATCTCAGGTGGTGGGCCATGGCCACAGAGCCACTGCCAAAGCCACGACTGCTATCTAACCAGGATGATCTTAGGTGGTGGGCCATGGCCACAGAGCCACTGCCAAAGCATAATTGCCATCTAACCAGGATGATCTTAGGTGGTGGGGCCATGGCCACAGGGACTGCTTGCAGGGAGCAGGGAACCCGGATCTCATGTCTGAGACCACTGCCCTACCCACAGGGTAGTTCTTTTTCCTCATTGCTACCATGCTTGACTCAATGTGTGTGTTTCATTATCCATCACATCAGCTCCATGGGGCTTTTCCTGTTTTCCAGGTGAGGGACTGAGGCATTTGTCAGAGAACCCCAACTGAATGATTCAGTTGTGCAGCGTAAATAGGGTTTGATCCTAAAGAAAAATCTTCCCATTCAGTTTCACTGTGAACACTGAGTATTTTGTTTCACAAAAGAAATGGGGTACTGTAATTTGGACTCGTACAAGATGAGAAGGGTTTTCTCTTCAAAGTCAGGATAAAACATGAATACAACTAAATTCTCTATGAAAAAAAAAACAACAACTTTTTTTTTAAATCTGGACAAGACTAGTTGGACTTACTTTATATTTCGTATAACCTATTACACCACATTTAGAAAAGTTGTTTCATGATTTTAAAAATAGCACTTTTCATACTAAAAATATTTCAAGATATTTGGAGTTTTGACAGAGCTGCATTCTCCAAAGGAGAACCCGCTCTTCCTGTGTTTGCCCTACCAGCTGTTTGGTGATTTTTTATGCAGTACAACTGAGGTGTCGGAGTGACAGCACCTCCAGAGCTGGGCAGGCAAGAGGGAGGGATTCATCTCCTCCAGCCAACTAGGATGGGCAAGGCTTTTTGGTTTCCAAAGCTTTCTCCTACCAATCCAGATATGGTTAAATGTCCAGTCAGCATGTGCCAGACAAACTGGAGGCCAGCTCAGAGGAATCCACCAGGCATTGAAGCCATAAGTCCAAGTTTCTGGAAAGAGCTCTCTGCCAAGCTCAGGGAGGCTGAGCTTGAGAACATCTGGCTGAAACACACACGTGTGCATGCACACACACACATGCACACACAGCAATTCTCAGAGCTCAGCTAATACAGCGTTTGCTCAGAGTACTTTAAAGCTTAATTCAGTGATCACAGTGGCTTTGTGAGCACATCTCACTAATGGAACAGTTCCAGGCTTTGTTTGGTCAACCCTCTCCACCTTCCCTCATGCTTGTACAGTAGAGCAGAGCGTAATGAGCTGGATGTGATGCAATGCCTCACTTTCTGGTCCATAAAGTAAGGGAGCCCATGGCCTGGATAGAAACAAAGACATGATCCCACTTGTATGTGTTTAGGTCTGGAAGATTAACAGTAGGTAAATATCTGATAGGAGGGGAAGGCAGGACCAGATGTGTTCAGATGAGCAAGAGAGGATCATGTAGTCATCAAAATGCAAGATACCTGTGTGAACTGCTTGGTTTTGTCACAGATTTCTAGATATCTAAAGATTAAGCAAAGTGAAACCCCCTGTCTTGCGTCTGAAGTGTCTAGGAGAGCTCCCCCTCCATTCAGACATGGTCTCCTAAACACAAAGGAATGAAGAAGACCCTGGTTAGAGATTATATGACTGCACCTAGTCCACACAGGAAGAAATAAATGGTAACAAGATCAAGATCTTTGCCACACAAAGAAGAATTTAAGCTACACAATTACACTTGTCTTCCAAACAAAAAACACTCCTTCTGAAACAATGCTTGAAAGCCATCTAGATGATCAGACATCCAGCAGACTCCATCAAGAAAAAGGACGATTTTTGTATGTGCCAAGTCAACCAGCAATGCAGGACAATACTGGGAGTGCTAAGAGGTAGCCAACACTACAGGTGGCCAACACTACAGGTGGCAATGTGTGCCACAGCAAGCCTCAGCACCACCCCGCAGGAGCACCTCTGTGATAGGAAAACCTTTCAATCACCAGTGAACCTAAGCAAAGAGCAGTCTTGCTGGAAAGATAAGATTCAGTGAAATCCATCTGTTAACAAGTGATTAGTGCCTTCCCTTGAAAATTTTCAATTATTTTTCTTTTATTGGAAATCTGAAAAGCCTTAAAGTGAAAGATCAGCAGCTGAAAAAGTATCTTTCATTTTCCAACAGAACCTGTAAATTTCCATGGAATAAGTCAATGAAAACAAACATTTTGTCACTCACATCAACATTTTCCAGGAAGGAGGGAGAGGATAAGGGGAAACTTTATTTTTGACAAGGTCTGCTGATTGGCAGAGCTCTTTAATAAATAGATCAGGCCAGAGCATACGACTTCAGTCCACATGGCAGAACGGTTGGTCCTTGAAAGGCTGATAGAGATCTTGTTGGCCGAGTTTCCCCTGTGGTTGACAGAGCATTAGCTAAAGACAGGCTACAGGCAACCAGTCCTGCTGAGAAGGACTGGATGCCAAACCAGTGGCTGGCAAGATCTCTAAAGGCTTAATGATAGAACGCAAATGCTCACATAGAGACCTGACCAGCAGAGAGTTTGCTAGCTGGGGAGCTGCAGGCTACCACACACCGTAACAGAAGCCTGCTCACAAGGAATGAGGAAAAAAAAAAAACCAAAAAAGAGAGAAAGTCGGCTCTTCTAGTATTTCCAAGGTGGTTATAACCTTTCTCCAAAGAGGCAAATCCAACATGAAACACCAGGAGAATAAATCAGCTGGCACAGACTGGCAAAAGGCTGAGAATCTAAATTACAGCAAGGTCAATAGGAAGCAGGGGGCTGCTCAGAGGGAGCCAGAGTGAGAAATTCAGCACATCTGGTAGGTACAAAGCAATGCCCTTCGGGCAAACTCAGCCCCCAGCCCACCCCTATGCAGGGCCTAGAACTCAGCAGAGGGAAGAACACATGCAGAGACAGCCACGGGGAGGTCCTGTCTGAGGGAAATCCGTCTGCAAGAGGGTGGAGGGGAAAAAGAAAAAAAAGCCAGGTGAATAAATGAGAAGCAGCAGTGTTAAGGCTGTGCAGCTCGTGTGGCCGCCTGAACAGATGTGAGCTGCTGCCTCTGCTGGCTCTGAGGATGCTCTCCTGCTCTGGAGACAGAGCTGGCTGCAGTGTTCTCTTTGGTGTGGTTGCATGCATGCCAACAACAGGGCTGCATGGCCCCTGGCACAGCCAGCCCCACCACAGATCTCACAGGAGAGCCCCAGGGCAGCCCCTGCATCCTCACTGTAAAGTGCAATGCTTTGCCAGCCCTCTGCTTCACACAGCTCATGGGACATAAAAGGCAATGCAGGGAAACCTTAAAGCTCCCCTAAATGTCTGTGGGGAGCAGGCAGGTCTGAGCACTGGCACAGCACAGGAGGGAGTCCAAGCAGATCTCTGGAGAAGAAAGTAAAAGAGTAGCCTGCAGGTGATTTTTCTGTTGATTTGGAGAGACTTGTCAATCAAGCACCCTTTTTGAATGTGTAATGGGTGCGCTGCAGCCCAAACCCATATTTACAAGGAAACATCAATAAAAACTGTATAAGCCTTGAATGTACATGCAGAAGCATGGCATGGAAAGCAAGCTGAAAACCAGGGCAAAGAGCAGGAAAAATAAGAATAGAAAAGGTTTTGTTGGAGACAAAAGTAGGTCAGAGACTGATGGTGTTTTGGGGGACGTATCACAGAAACACAGAACATTCTGAGTGGGAAAGGGTTCCACATGGGTCATTGAGTCCAGCTCCTGTATGGAGGCACAATTAGCTGGCATTGCAATGCTGAGCTTGTTTGGGCAGTGGGAGCAGCAGAGGTTTGGTGGCCAGGCTCCCCTGGAAGCAGCACCACTGCTTGCACCTCAGTGGGGCAAGCTCTGCTCTGCTGGGTTCAGCCAGGTACCCCATGGGAATGCTTCCCAGTATGGTAGCACCTGGATTTGCTCTCAGTTCAGATGGTACCAGATCAATCCTCTCACCTCTCTCTGGGTTTGGATTTGAGTTTGCCACAATATAAAATTGATAAATTCAAACTTTGATCTCAAATATCCCCAGGATTGTGAAGTGTTGTCAACACTAGTGAGTATTCCATCAACATTTGAATACTTTACAGTGTAATTCCCTTTTAACAGTTCATAATTTCTTGCTTGCATTATTTTTTGCTGCTATTTATCACCATATCTAACAAGATTGCCCTTTGTAACTAATGCAAAAGAACACAAGGAGATAAATAGCCTTTGAAGGTGACATGGGCAGCATAGAAAAGAAAAAAAAAAGGACAATAATAGATATTCAAACTGAATTAAATCTGTAGTTTTAGAGCTTCTACCTGATGGTGGCAAGGAAAGTGGAGAAAACCTTGCAGATGGCAGCTCCTATGTAACCCACAGGAGTAATTATTTTCCAATATCCCAAGGAAGGAAACAGAGATGTTGAGTATCCCTCCCACTGCTCCCAAATGCAGGTGTTGGTACAGTGACAAGCTACTGTCATCCACAGTGGTGTCACTCAGAAGAGAACACTGTGGGAAGAACACTGGAATAGGTCCTTTCTCCCCAGCTCTTCAGCCTGACTTTGAACTAGTTCAAGGCATTGGAACACCAGCATGAGAATAATACGTATATTTAAATATATATAAACATATAGGGCTAGCTATGTATTATTTAAATGTGAACAGACATGTAAATTTACATTACCTTTTTTTTCAGCTGCCAGCCTCTGCTCAGCCCAACCCACAGTGACCTACTGAAACAGTGGCTCAGGTGACTGCTCTGCTCAAGGGCTTGGAGGAAGGGAAGAGCTGTGGCCATGACCCCAGAGAAATTGCTGCAGGGGGAAGGGAGAGCAAGGACATGAGCTGAGGCGCTCAGTGTCGTTAGGACAAAGCCAGTTGGGGTCAGAGTACAGCTGGAAAGGCTTATAAAGAAGCATTTATAAGTTCCCCAGTGTGGGTTTAAAACTGGTGGATGTAGTGACTAAAGCTGCAATCCTCAAAGGTATTTAGGTATTTGATTCTCTGCTCAAACCAAACCTTGGAGGATCTGGGCTCCAGTGCAAGCACTTTCTACCTAGATGAGCATGAGTAGTAGCTTGGGCAAAGGTACCAGCCACGTGGCCCTCAGGCCAGCTCCCCTGATGGATGTGGGTCTAATAATGGCTCAGCTCCTCAACAGGTGGGTCCCAGTTCCTCAGAGCCTCTCTGAACTGTATGGGTTTCACAGACACACAGTCTTAATGTATGGTAGTCTCTGCCTTTGCCAGCAGAGCCCCTTGAGCTCCTGTTGCTGTGGCAAGGCTGAGGTTTGGCAGCACTAGTGAGGGAGCAGGGAGCCTTTCTGGGAAGATGGAAAGATACGGGCAAATGAGGAGAGTAAGGAAAAACCAGTGCAGTTAAGGGACTCAGTCAAAAAGCTGCTATAGGGTAGGATGCTAGGTGCATCTTGGAGGTGGGAAGAGTCACTAAACTACACAATGGAAACATTCTAATTAGAGGTGGCTATCACCTCATCTATTCAAATATACTATATGGCTAAAGTTGACATATCCCTGTGGACCATTTCGGCTTCAATCAGTTTTAAAAGGAGGCTTTTCTTGGTGAAAAGGAGACTGATGGTCTTTAGCTAGTGTTTAGGACATTGGCCACTCTTCAAATCCCCATTCTGCTGAATTCAGAATGATCTCAAAAACCTCTGCAAGCAGGAAAAAAAATGAGGCTGGGAGGTGATGGTTTAAAAGCGCTGCATTGGAATGTTTAAAATATGTCAAAACTTTTTTTTTTTTTTTTTTTGAATGGGAAATTCATCAAACCTGACACTTCTCAAGAAGAGTTCTGGCTCCAATGAATCGGTATATTTGGACACCCCCTGATTCCCCCCCCACCCCCTCTTCA